>UZAN01042892.1:6211-16559 GCA_900618425.1 Echinostoma caproni
AGAAAACAAAAACTAAAGGGTTTATGTTGTTTGTGTGACTCAGTCGTAACTTACTGCTTCAAAAAAAAAACAGCTTCGAATGGAATGTAGCGGCAGATGTGTGCTGCTTCAAATAGATTATGATAGTACCGCACAATACTTGTAATTTTTAACGCCATGAGGTTATCGTTGTCCTAGAGCAGACGATATCGCGCGGGGGTATGTTGGAGTGAGAGAGAGGTGCAACTGTTATCCGCTGTCCGATTCGAGTTCGTGAATAAATCAATTGTGCGCGTATTGGTCGGATTCGTGCAACATGACTGTCGTGTTCGCATTTATGCAGTTTCTCGATGAATCACATGTAGCGTCGAATTCATTCAATTCACGCCCAGAGACTGGGATTTGAATATAATCGAAAATCTCGTCATATGTTAGAAATGGGAATAAAATGGCTACCTCGACAATGGTCATCAGTGACCGGATGTGCTGTGTATATTATTAGGGGAAACTGGCAATGGCTGTTGGACAGTCAACTTGATGGACTCCGTGCAAGGACGACTGCCTCAAGTGCAAATAGAACATTGACTAAATGAAAGTGTCATAACTGTAACATGCATACGAGCTATTTTTATGCATTAACTCTGATAATTTTCCGACAGAGGCTTTGTTATTGTACAACCGATGCACCAGCAACTGTCGTCAGATGTGAGAAGTTGTAAATTTGAAGAACAACCAATCAATAGAAGCAAAAACGTAAGTGGATATTATCCCCTTATCTGTTGCGTCTGATGTGGAACAATATGATTAATATTCAATCCTAAGAATGAGACTCGAGACACTACCAGTTGTGAAGAAAAAATGTGATGAAAATCAGTGTGTTGCACGAATTTAATCACTACCTGTTTTAAAATGTTTTATATTGTATAGTTACTATATCAATATGTTAATGGGAAATTTTTTAAATGAACATGGATAGTCAAGTTATCGCCCAGGGAATTCGTAAATCTAAGTAATCGGTAGAAAGTACCAATGGAAAACAATGCTAAGTGGCTTAGTGTTGCTTATCTCTAGAATGCAGCTGTTCTCCTAAGTTCAAAAACGAAACGAAATAGAGTAGGTCCGCCAACGAGAACGGTCAAAAGAGAGTGGTAATCTTGAAAGCTGTTATACAAAATATGTTCTTATTTTAACCAGTTCGTTAAATGCGTAAATGTCTGTTCTACTTTGTTCACGATTTTGTCAAGGATAGAACTTGATCGGAAATCCAGACCTAATTGTCTACCAAGTTTATGGTTCATAGGTCGTTCACATGTTATTTGATTCTGTTGGAGAAATCAATGAGAATACATTGTCCGACCAACACAAAGAGGTCAAGAATAACTCAATTCATCTTTTCAAATAGAACAAACAATGATCAATATCTGGATTGTGCATCGACAAAAAATTGATGAGGTTTAAATGCTCATAAAGAGTGCACGGTGAACTGTATATATAATTTTTTTTACTGCGTATGTATTGATTGGATATACAATAGCTGATTGAGTTTACCGTAAGATAACCGTGGTTCGTTGAAGGCTGTTGAACAACATATACGGTTAGGGACGATGGACGTCAATGGTGGACTTTTCGCATACCGTATTCTTGTTAGTATAGTGTAAGGAATAGTGAATAGAGGTACCGTGGATCGTACGAAAAATGTTCTAATACCAAAGGCATTTTTGCGCTGAAAAGTCTAGCCACAGTAGGTGCTTTTCTGTCCCATTATAGTCAAAAAACAAGGTTTGAAGATCATTCAATACACGGTCACGGTTGGTATTTCATCCGCTTTCGAAATAAAACTCCCAAAGTCATTCGTGTTACGAACATTCAGTTCTCGATTCATTTGAGGCTAAATTTCTCCATTTCTCCTGGTGATGGGATTCGCCCGGATCACAATGGTGGTCTCGTTTGTTTATCCGATGGTTAAAATAACCCATGGCTCCCCAACCACCCCATTCGTCCCACTCACATCCCGATTATTATTGGTTTTCACATATTAGGCGAACTCCGTTTTTATCACGTAATGCTGTGAATAAATTATTCCACCGGTTTTCATGCTTACGCGATTATCTCTTCTCGTGACTCATTCTTACGCACTGAAAGTATTGCAATTTAATATGTACGTTTACTGTTGTGAAGTGCTACTCGAATTTGTGAGTATTGTGCAAAATTATGCGGTTGGCGGTTTCCTTCAACGGTCAAAATTTAACAAAACCACTGAGGGCGAAAAGCTGTGCCCCAAAGAATAACTGCGGACTGCTCTATTCATTACTGTGTGTGCTTCCGGGCATTGTGATAACACGATTCAAATGAGATATCTGTTACACGTAAGACAAATTATTGATATTCTATTTGCAACCAACAACTTTCCTCGACCATGCACCGCCTTTTGGAATTATAACACTACTACTACTACTACTACTACTACTACTACTACTACTACTACTACTACTACTACTACTAGTACTACTACTACTACTACTACTACTACTACTACTACTACTACTACTACTACTACTACAAATGCCATTACTACTACCACTGTTGTGATGAACTACTCATACTTGTGAGTAGTTTGCACATAGACATACATAAAGAGGAGGTTACTGGATTCGTACAGAATTTGAGAGTAGATTAAAGGACTTCCCTTTCGTAACTACACAGAATACGCATCTACTGTCGGATCATTCTAGTAACTATCTCCTGTGCTTGTGAAAATTCGGAAAATTTATTCCAAACGACACATTTTGTTGATTGGGTACCAATTAATCCCTCAACCTTACCGCTATTTGTACTATATGACTTTCCTCTTCCTGGCTTTGCCCTGAGGATTTATCACACTACTAATACTACTTCTACTGTTCACTACAAATTCCCTGTCAAAAAAAGAATCACTGAAAATATAGTTTGAACATATATACAGACAAAACTTTATTTCATTTTCGTACTTATTCTTTAAACAGGACTGCTGTTTGATTCCGAGATCTATTTGTATGCTATACAAGGCCCTAGAAAGCTAGAATTGACAGTCGACGGCAAACTGATTGCGGTTCAACGAATGGCAAGAAAGTTGTGACTGGATATGTGATAATCGAGGGTTGATGAAATTTCCATAACTTCAGTATCCTAGTCAGTGTGCCAAATAAGAGAACGGCTAATTGGTAATCAGTGCCACACCGTGCCCCCACAATATCACTTATGTTTCCCATTTTCTGTAGATAAAATGCAACAGAAACATGTGACACAGTCGATCGTGCAAGGTTTTCTTCCAGTTGGTTGACTGCTGAAAACAGGACAATCCATTGGACATTTCAAGGATAGATGCTGAGTATTCAGGGACCACTGAAAAGCTCACACAAGCTTCAACAACAACTTAGAGAAGATGCTTTGACTGAGCAGGTTTCTATTTCCATTTTTAGATCACAATGATTTAACATGTAATCTACCGGTGTAACAGACCATCCGGACTCCAAAATGAGCTGCTATATCACATTCAATTTCAGCGTCATATACCGGATCACGCTAGGTGTGCAGTGCAACTATTTCCCTACGCGTAGAGAAAACTATTCAAAGGGAGTTCAGAGAACTCGAAAACTCGGCATTGAGAAGTTCTAAATTGTAACAGTGATATCAATTCTGAACTCGAAAACAACATAGAAAAACGCTCTCAGATGATCGGTACGAATATTTAGGTATCAGATCCGTGAATTTGAACTCAGACACATGCCATTACAATTCGGTACCGGAAAGTGTTTAAACTGACTACAACCGAAATACATGGGTGCTAAACAAATCACAGGAACTGTAGATCACATGCAGTCCTGCAAAGCAATCTTCAACAATGAGAATAAGCTCAATTTAGGCGGCTCCTAAGGTCTTTCCTACTACCGGCACAATTTATGAAATGATTGAACACAGCAGTTCGATGATGCGGTTTTTGGTTGAAGATCAATTTCCATCCCAGTGAAATCTGGTGTTTTGACTATCTTTTTTGAACACGCCCAAACCTCCGTATTTTAGTCTAACGGTTTAAAACTACACGTTTAGCCCCCGGAAACAGTCATGTGGAATTTGGTCACCTTCAAAGTGTTACACCTCTGTACACATGCATTATTTGGCAATATCATGGATTCCATGCTTAAATACTACCTTACTGGGTTGGTTTACACACAACCCACAACAACCAGTGTGAGAAGCTGCCGAGCGGAGGGGGTGGACTAATATGAATAAAAGGTTATACAAAAATGAACGTCAGTTTCACAGGGAGAGAAATCATTACGAGAGCACTTTGGGTTTTGTGATATCTTTGAATCTTTTTCGCAGCTTAACTATTACGGCCAGGAGACCTTTAGAAAAATGTTTACTCGTGTCAAGTATGTATAATTAGTATTTGCTTGTAGTCAAGTATAGCATATTATTTATATGTTAAAAGACAATTAACATTGTATAAGAGAAATGGAATACTTAGTTTGATCATATGATACTCCAAAGGGGCAATTTGTTGTGTATAGAGCGAAAGAAACATGATCTAGAAATCTAGGAAGCATTAAGCAGCTGTTTTGACCTAGTTAGGTCTCATGCGTGCAATGCGAATCCATCGATCCTGCCGGGGATCGAACCCAGGACCTCACGGGGAGAACGCAAGAATGCTACCGACTCGTTCACCAGGCAGCTGATCGGATAGTTTTATTTTCTTCATTTACACGGTATAGCACCATTTATCTTTTGGGATTGTTGCGAGCATCATGCGTAGATCATCTCAGCACCAACCTCTAGGATCTTGGCTCGGTTGGAAGCTTTCACAACCTCGCTACTTGTTGTATGAGAGGATTGTAGGATTTGATTTGATCATGCTACTAATTTCATGTATAATAACTTTATGCACAACTCTAATTAAAATAAATTTGCACGAGATATTGTGAAGAAATGTATCTATCTTGTAATTTGACACACTGTACGGTTTGTTATTGCTCTGCCCCATAAATGAATGATAAAGTATTTTCTAAATACAACACTAAAATTCACACTGTAAACGTCAAATACCATCCGAATAGCATAAACAAGGACAGCTCTAATGTAAGCCGAGGACGAGAATCAGACAGCTGTTTGGAAACTCATCACCTGTTCGTGCCACAGAAAGGCACATTTTTGACCAGCGGGAGCCAAAATCTATCCGGTTTATTCACACCCGGAGTGGATTCCTGCTTTCATCTACAGAGGTACACGTTTATAATGACACGATTAATTGTCATTCCTAAATGTGGTGTTCATCCCCCGAGCTGGTAGTCTTTACAAATCTCAGATTGAGTTGAATGTGGGATATTCTCCAAGGAACTAGCACACATAGTGCTTGTGAATACCCAGAAGGAACGGAATATCTCATCGCTCTAGCCCGCTCTAGCCCTACAATAAAATTGACCCTTCCAACACACCATACTTTACCCAACTTCCAACAAAAATGTACGCATCGGCTAACAAATGCTATTTGTGGTGTGTTAAAATTAAACGTATGATCTGGTCCTCTCTCTCTCTCTCTGTCCATGTGTCTGTTCCAGTCTTGAGTCCTCGAGTGAAACTCCGAGGATTCCTTCGAAGCACTCAAATTTGTCTGTTATCATGTGTAACACTAAACTATGAAGTTACCGGGTTTTTTCTTCTTCTTTTTTCTTCTCTTATCAATATGCAATATCTGGTCGACTGTTCAGTGCGATATTGTACCCAATCCAATCGGGAACACTGATTGATTGGGTGCTTATCATTCAGCCAATCAATCAATTAATCAATCAATCAACAGTTGCTATTATAGTTGAAACACTTAAATAAGAAACGCGCATCGACCGCATTCAAACAGAATTATCAATAAACTGCTGGAAAACACAATCACTATCATTCAATACTTTAGTATTTGTTCCAGATAGCCGTATACAAACCGGATTGGATAGAGAGGAAGAGAGAACAATCAACGTATACGTATTTGTTATTGTTTCAAATCAGCAATTCGTATCCGATTGATCAGGTAGCCGAAAATTGTACGAACTTCATGGTTTTTCTTCACGTCTGTTTTTGACATCGGGCCGTACGAGGTATCCCAAAGAAATTGGGCGGCGAAATGGTCATCGTGAAACAGGCTCGGGAACCGACCACAAACTGTGTGTGAAGTTGAAATGCACGAGAAATGTAATTCGCTCTCAACTTGTGAGTAGCGTCACAGTGTTTCACGCGTTGGAAAAAGTACATTGATTCGAACAACAACAAAAAATGTCATTCGTGAAGATCACGTCAGAATGTATCACAGGTTTGATCAATGCCGTTTCTCAAACGAATCTATTCTGAACCTATATATATATAAATTTGTTTACACAGCCCTTTCAGAACCAGTCCATTGATGAATCAATACCGTGCCTCGACGTTTGTAGGTGAGTTAAACGTTACTAGCTGCTACAAACCTGCTTTAAGCCTCTTTATGGGATATTTTATAACACGTTCTATATAAATGACTCGAAAACATTTCCCTGAATGCACAAAGCCGGTTTTGCAGTTCTTGTCACTCGTCAGGTATGCGTATCCAGTAGTTTTTAATCACTTCCTCCCCATACTTATATCCAGGAAGTGTATTTTGTTCATTCGCAAAACCGGGTAAATTAGTTTGGATAGCTTTTTCAGAACCAGCTCATTTATGAAACTTTGTGTGTGCTTCCAGGGAACTGTTTTCGAGTCAATCATATACTACTTATCGTAAACTATCCTATGATGATGCTTAAGTCACGATTGTTATTACTATCCTACCTACAGATATCGAACAATCACAGTATTGCTATACCTGTTCGTTGTGCTACATCTTTACTTGCATACGATGTACAGTAGTATCAAACAGTTGAAAATGATTTCAAAATAAATCGTTCCTCCATACCTCTATAGGTGGATTTCTGGTACTAGATTACACTGAAGAGAATTACAAAAACCGATTGTATTCAAAAGACAGAGCTTCAGTTGACCTGGTATCGAGTTTTTTTTATGTTAAACACCAATAACACCAATCTTTACAAATACGGCCTCCACAATAACCATGGGCAGCATATAACCATCTACCACAAAAAAGAACAAGGCACATAATGCGTATTAATGCATTTCTGGCAAGGGACTGTACCCAAGTCGTGTAAAACAGCTAAAGCGCAGTGTTCAGCTGATATCATGGTGTATAGAAAGGACTATTTGGAAATTCCTTTTTACTCTCAAGAAAGATGGAAATCAGCCTTGTTTACCGATATAGTTTGATCAACTTGTTGTTTGGCAGACTTAAATCTTGTGTGGAAATTGTGCCTATTTCAGTAGCCCCTGTGGGATTCGAACCAACGCATGGGCACCGCTTACGCTTTTGTGCAATGCACGCTTTACCAGCTGAGCTACGAATAATTCGTGTTGCGTAGGCGGTGTTCATGCGTGGGTTCGAACCACACCGAGGCTGCTGATCTAATTTGAACAAATGGACGTGACTTTTCTAGATTTTCCAATACTGACGTATTTTTTTTAACATTCTGAGTGCTATGCTCAATTACCAGGAGATTTATCAGCTTTTAATCTCTCTCCCAATAGAAAATCATATCCAGAAAACAAACCCAAATCTTTTCTAGTGTAGATGGGAAAACTTCAAACAATCACAAAGAACAGGTGGAGGCGAGTACTGACGCGTAGGGCGTAGGCTTCAATCGATGTTTTACTGCACAGTTGATGATACATCAATCAATCAACTGCAGAAGAAACACAGCAAATCTGCCAGAGTTTTTGCCCGGTCAAAATGTATTACTGACGATCACAATAAGTAAAGTTTTACATCGTTTCCATTATATTTTATGGCACTCTGCTTTAAAAACGAGTTCAATAGGTAAATCTAAATGTTGTGTGGTTCTTCAAAGTCAATAATCCGTATCAGGCTACCGGTGTCCGGAACAGATCATTGAGAGGGCTCATCTGTCCATCTGCAGCGCATATGAATGTGTCGGCTAGTAGCATGGATTCCCCTGTATCTGGGAGATAAACTGGGCTTATCAAAAATTGTTGACATCAAATGAGGTTCTCAAGTCGAATTCTCAGTTGAACAACTGTGAACACAACCGGTAGTGAAAAGGCCGACTCATTACCGCAAATTTATACGTAGCTTCTTGATCACAGAACATATCAAAACCAGACTGTTTATCCCAAATTATTAAAAATTCTCACAAAATGAATGTCGTTAAAACTAATAAGCATGACTTTCGCCAATGTTCAGTTGAAACCGATGGTCATAAGCCGAAAACAACAACAACAACAACGGCGTCGTTTGGCACTCAAGTGTATACAAACGAACACTAACTTTCAGCCGATCGACCTTCCACCTCGTATAACTGACTGGGCTATCGCACTGAGACGCCCGAAATAAAAAGCACTCGGCTATTCGGTAATCGACATATCGAAACCAAATGCACCACTTGGGTCGGTCTCAGTGACCCACACTAAGTACTCGCGTTTGGTTTTGTCCAACGCGGTCATAACTACACACCTTCAAGTAGTGTAACAATTACTTCGCTCGAGAAGTAACAGTCCTCTCACTCTAGTAACAAACCGTTTGGCGTGTGTTACCATTCCGTGATAGGGTGAGATTATCATCAAACGTAGTATCAATTATTGGCATCGCCTACCTAACCTCAAGGTTAATAGATAAGTGAACAAACGGCCACCGGAGTGCGTGACATTCTGCTCTGTTTAGGATTTCACTGATCGTCAGTTCCAATTCCCAATCATATGGAGTGGCCACACACGCAAACACAATCGCTGACTTCGTTTTTCGAGTCTAATTCACGTGACGTATATCGCACACACGATGGCTCATTATTCGTTTTTCATGATTCATCGATTGGATCGATATGTATTGTCTAAAAGAAGATCAATGCATGATCGAAAATGTTTTTGTATTGTATTTGTAGTTGTAGTTGTATTGTATTTGTATAACTTCTGCAAGTATATATGCTTATATTTCAGTTGAAAATGTACACCGTTTGTCAGGCAGAATGAAATAATAATAATGAAAACGAAAGATAACGAATGTCGGTGATATATGTTTCATGTAAAAAACTTTTTATGTAGTTTATTTGAGACCTGTTCCTTTTTTCGCAAGTAGTCGGGCCAAGTAGAGTACAGGGGAATTTTTATAAACGTTAATCTGAGAGGGTAGCTGTCGAAATGAGGAGCGTGTGGACGGATGGAAACGACAAGACGATAGATCAGGGTGTATTGGATGAAGAGGGTAGTCTAGAATCTTATGAGCAAATTTAAAAGAAGAGTTGATGTGACCAACATTGAGTTCCGTCATTAATAAATCGATTGGGAATGACGATGCACGACTGATTATAACCAAACCATGACGAATTATTTTGAAGTATTGTTTTAAAAGACCGGGAGACACTACATGGGAGGAATAAAGTAGAATGGGTAAACCGCATTGATGAACAAAAGATGACAAGACTGACTGTGGGATTCGGAATTACCTGATTTTGCGTAACTGAAAAGATAGGCGTCTCAGTTTTCCCATGGAGTTGTAGATATTTGTAGACCAACGAAGGTTACTGTCGATACTTGACTGAGGTCATTCTAGATATAGGTTTACCGTTAAGGGTAGCAGAGTCCGTTGTTAATAAAGAGCGGTAAAGACTGAAAATGCACTCCGCACTTAGATATGTTAAGAATGAGACCAGATTGGTCAGAAAACTGTTGGATGTGGGATAGGTTTTCAGTAAAAGAATGAAATTCTGAAGAGGATGAAGCTATCTGACACAAAAAACGTCACCAGCATACTTTTGGATGTGCGCAGGGGGTGGGATAAAGGATAATAAAGGCAGAAAAAAGATATGGAGATAGAACAGCACCTTGAAGAACATCAGAATTACTTACAAGAGGTTTTGATGTCCTCTTTCTTAATTTAGTGCACTGGACCCTCTGTGTGAAATAGTCAGCAAGCCATGAGAGCAGTTGTTTTGGAGTGCCAAAAGATTGAAGTTTGGANGAAAGAAGGGATGATCGGGAAGCAGAATCAAACGCGGACGAATAGTCAAGAAAAGCATAAAGGACAGGCTTGACCGAATGGTTCAATGACTTGCTGATAAAATTCACTAGAGTAGATACGGCGTCCAATGTAGATCTGTTTTTGGTTTGTATGCAAACTGAAGGGGGTCGTGAGGAATTGCAGTGTCTGACTGCAACCGACTCAGGATGGCTTTTTTAGTTACCTTTAGAGCCGCCGAGGCCAACGCAATAGGACGAAACCGTTTCGCAAGAACATTTGAGGACGTGGATTTGG
>UZAN01042892.1:16906-37041 GCA_900618425.1 Echinostoma caproni
ATTTGGGGATCGGAATAATGGTCACTGGACGCCACGAATCAGGAATCGACCGGGTAGATAGGGACTCACTGACGATGGATGTCATCCTATTGGTTAGGGAAGCTGCCCCGAATTTCAGAAGTGCCGGAGGAAAACTATCAGGGCCTGTAGCTGAAGATGCTTTGCAGGATCGAAGAATTGTCAAGGTTGTATCACTGGAAAAAGGCACTGAACTTCATTTGTTGTATAGAAATGATGGAATCTGGCTCTCGTTTGACGAGTGGATGAAAGCGGCGTTGAGGCTGTTGACATCCACAGAGGTATTAGAATATTTTCTGTTCTGCCCACAGAGAAAGCGAATATCTTGCCGTAAGAGCCTGGTATTCTTTGTTCGCAGAATTTGGGCGGCAAAGACTGCATTTAGGTACGTCATCTCGGACCTGATTAAATCAGAATAGTGCTTTGCAAGTGATGTAAGAGGAGATTTGTAGGCCAGTTCTTTGTACCTTCTCAGTGATTTCAAAAAGGGTGAGATAATTCTACCTTTACAGACAAACAGGGTCTGATGAGTCAGTGAGCGGTGAGCTACCACAATACGGTTCTCAGCCCCGTCTCTTACATATGCCTATCAAAAGACCGATCCACGTCACCGAACGCATTCTCTTATTTTAACTACGAATAATAACCTTCATCAATAAAATACTTACCGTTTTCAATGAATTAAATGTGTAAACATCATGAAACGTCACCAGCAAGTGACTGTTTGACACCTTTTCCGTTCGATTTTGTTTAATTTAAAAATCAATGCTTGCCTCACCAATCTACGAGAATTGAAACATTAAATATCGTATTCATTTGCAATTTTCTGCTCGGATCCACCCATTTCTGTTGATGTTTTACAAACTATGTCAAGAGTGACACGAGACCGCTTGTGATTACCATTTGATGTACTGTGATTCTAACTTTTTATTGGTCACATTGAATGAACAACTAATTTAATAATATCGGGCAAAAGTCCACCCTGTTGAATGACTTACCAACAGATTAATATCATTTTTACCTTTCTCTTTATATTTAGCATCAAGTACGGTGATACCGATATCCGTGGGTGTGAGTTGGACTGTGTTCAACAAACGGGTAATCTCCTGTTTCAACTGAAATACATGAGACAGAGTTGATAAGTGCATGTCGTACCAGATGCTTTATGGTTTCCAAGGTGGTTTGTGGCACACTTCGTGCGATAACCACCGTTTCGTAAGCGAGAAGGATCAAAATCACTTGGACAATGCACTGCATTGCTGTATGATTCCTCTCCGATAGTGAAATCGTTTCCTCCGTGTAGGCTGATTCACTTCCGATAGACTCCGATGTTGGATAGATGAAATGCGTGCAAGAACGGTGTACGCCCCGGTAAGTTTCACTGCGGTACAAACAATCAATCATTAATTTTTCTTGTAAATCCATCTACCTGTAAAGTTTATCGCGTAGATCTACGCGTTCTCATTCCAGACATGGTGATAGACGAGAAAGATCATTTTCGCTATCTACCCTACTGGAAGGTGAATAGATCACTTTTACGTGTGTGTGTGTGTGTGTGTGCGAGCGAGCGAGCGAGCGTTTGTGCATGAATGAATTTCTGCAGCATGGACACATACGACTCCGTAAAAACACTGTATCTTCTATGGAAGCCTGTCTACGAGAACTTCTAACTGACTTGCAGTGAGCACGTGTTGATGTATCTGATGCTAAACTTAACAAAAAGCCAATATGTACTGAATAGATCTCAGTTGGCATACTCTGACTGTGATTAGATCGTCTAACTGTAACGTGAGCTTTGACAACCGATAGTACCACGGTGATCTACACATACCAAGGAGGAAATTTTCATCCAGTTAACCTTTCTTTCAATCCAATCTACGCAGTGTCAGCGGTGGAGAAGTTATGCAGAAGTGTAAATGTCCATCGCACTCCAATTATCACGATAACTCAACGTTGCCTCAATCCATCACGTAGACGGTAACTTGGGACCAAATATATGGTGCATCGGACTCAGGTCTGGTGATAAACTGCTCGGTAGAAAACAGTCCACCTATCCGGACAGAAGGAATATCTGCGTTTGGAGAAGTTACTCGAAGTCCATACATAGAGTATTGATAATCGGTTCCGGTTGTTCCGTAAACAGGCAAAAACGAACCGACGTGATCATTGTCTTCAATTCAACTCACTTTACGTGTAGTGCAACCGTGATTGTGAAGAAATATGGTTGTGTGCGTGTATGTGTGATACGAGTCACGTGAATCTGACCGCAAAAAGTGTCCGAGGTGTGAGTGAAAACTCGGAGCCAGACATCTAGCTTGGAGAACATAGATAAAGTGAAATGGGCTATGGATTGCGAATTTGAATCCAAAAAAGAGATTCAGAAATATAACCTTAACGGCGATCATTTGTTGACGAGTTAACTGATCAGCCTTAATCTCTATCTCTATCATGAGATTGAGCAGTAGTCCGTTACAAGCACATACACTCGAGAAGTAGTGGACTCAAGTTTTGATGTTATTACAGCTTATCAGGAGTCCACATCTACCGTCCGGTCCGAACTTTAGATTTAGCATGTGTTTGTGCCAACTATTTATCACACCCCCGGGGCAGACAATACTCAACAGTTTATGCTTATTTAGATCTGGTCTCCATAGAGAATCAGTCATTTCTCCTGGCACGACGGTAGATATGCCCTAGTATTGATTTGTAATTAACGTGAAAATAGAATATTGTCCTTCCCGAGTGCATGGTTAAATGAATGCAATGAGAATAATATGTGAAGATGAAGTCTGACGGATGGTCAGTCCGAAGTAAAACAAAATCACCTTATCTTACATTACTACTCACAAGTAACCGGATGTTTGATGCGCGAAATCTAAATTTTCCTGTCGGTTTTAGTTTAACAGTATCGTCGGTATCTGGGGCTAAGTGCAGCAGCAAATATTCAAGTTCGACTACGAAAAACAATAGGATGCTGTAGGTTATTTGCTTTGTGTGTGTGCTTTAAACCGAGGTGTAACACTCCTAACACTGGCAAATATCCGGTATATCGTATCCTGTATAGGCGAAAGGAAAAGCATTCTGATCAGCCGCCTGGTGTTCATTTGTGTAGTATCCTTGCTCCTCGCCTCGGAGGTTGAGACCTCAATCCTCACTTCTATCGAAGGATTCATACTGCGGGGATGAAACCTGGTCATAGAGAAAAAACTGTCGATTGCATCCTAATCGTACACTTTGTGCTTCATTTGATCTGTGCACATGTGCAAATGTGGTCCATCACCCAATATGACCACTGTACTTTGCCTAGTCACCCAGGAGAAAACAGGCCACAGACCTTTAAACCTCACGGACATGCTTGAGATCATGGATTGACATTCTATTATCCAAAAAGGCGTATGAATCATTTTTACAGTCACATTCTTCAAATTTTTTTTACTCTATTACTGTGCAGATCGCACTAGGGTGCACTCTTGAACAAAGGCCGAGGGACGTACGCGACAGCACTAAGTACCGCATTCCCGAATTCCTTCATGGATTGTCATACAATGAATGCTACGTCACGCTCGTGCAACGTTGTTTCCTGGATGCAACGCACCTTATCCTTTCCCAGTGACTAGGATGACAAGTGAGCTAACTGGGAACGTAAACACCAGGTCCAGCCTCAACGTACCTCGCTGAAAATTCAGGACACTTCGGGATACAGGAAACCAGAAAACTTAGCACACGACCATAAATTATGTACTTCCTGTCTGTCTGTCTGAATTCTGATTGTCTGTGTTTTGCACAAAACAAATTAAGTTATCAAATATGGATGCAGTCTACCGGTTATATCACAGTGAATCAACTTATAACTCTGATTTGCACGGATTAGTGAGCCACTTGAACAAACGTGTGGTTGATCGATTCTCCTCAGCTTCATTGCCTACATCGTCAAGTTATTCTCTCCGTGAAGAAGAACCGTGAAGAACATGGTGCCTTCAACTGTAGCACCGGAATTCGGAAAGCTATTTCGCGTAATCCATGTCGAGGTAAACCCGAGACAGACATCCAGGCCAATGCTGCTGGGCACAACGAGTCAACTTATCCATCGGAATGAGCAAACAATGCAAAAGTGGGTGAAACACTTCGGCGGGCCACCAAATCGCTTACCAAACCAACATGATTTCAAGCAGTTTTGAGATATGACATCAACTGTTGCGGGAAAAGCAAAACAGAAATCGCTTTTTTAGTGTGTATTAACTCGTAATAGGACTGGTAATCCGTATATGCTCAATAATTGTGTTTGATAGGATAAATGAGTTTATAGTCAACGTACGATTGTCACATCCACCAGCACTTGAGGGAAGCTAGAGTTTTCTGTAATCATAGTGGTCCACTGTGCGAAAATTTTCAGAAATTCTTGTTTATTTCGTGATAATTTCATTTCTACTATTGGGATGTAGTTTACCTGAAATAGACCCAGAAATAGTAGGTTTGGTACGCCCATATAATCGGTATGATTGCCGAGTAAATCAAAAAGGATTTGGTTTGCATGTCTAATGCGCACAGTAAAATCGTTTGAACCAAAGATTTGGTATACTCTTTGGTCTATGTGATCTAGCACTATCCCTCTAGGTGATCATACGCGTTGTTATCAAACTTCCGTCGTTTGAAGTTATTAGGACGGAGCGTACAGAATCCGTCCGGCCACACATCGACACGCGTCACACTACAAGTGCGTTCGTGACGCCCAAACCGAATCCATTCCGGATTGGATGACTGGGGCGAATCAGAGAGCTGTCGTCCAATCGGATTATCAAGATCGCAACCTGATTGGTACGTCATCACATCGAGTCTCGTAAGCCTAATTTACCACCTATATTCGCCTATTGCTTCATGATCAATAATATACTCTGATTGTCGTTTCTCAGTTGAGTTCTCTCTCCAATTGTTTGGGGTTAGTCATGAGGCGCTCATATCAATCATACGTCTTGGCAAGACGTAGCAGAAGTGTTTGACTTCTAAGAAGCTCCACTTCACAATGCCCAGATGCGGATTGATTTGAATTATACTATTACATCGGAAACTTGTTGACGCTCCTATCCAGCTCACCAAAAGTACTGGGATTCAAACAAGTAACCGTGTTGCTCATTGTGTGCACGAATTTTCTGACTGCATTATAGGATTATAGATGCCCGGGGGGGGGGGAGTTAAAACGTGACGGCAACCAACAGAACTGAGCCAGTTGGTAACTTTCTTAGCAGTGGAATGAATCCCATTATCTGTTATGATTGTTTACGACGGCCCTTCTCTATTAAAAGGTCAAGTGTTAAATTCTGCAATGGGTGATGATGTGGTGCAATACACCTCTGGCCAACGGGAAAAGGACTCGATGATCACAAGGGTGTCATGCTTCTTGCAGGAGAGACCACAGCAATCCGCATGTATTCATTAACATGGTTTTAAATTTACTGATCACGCAATATATTTGGAAAGTTGTGCACGATTCATACACAATTTAGTATTGCAACTCAAGTCATGAATCAGTTCAAGTCAGCAACATGTGGGAAGAGTCAGAGACATCATCTTTTCAATGCCAAGATGATCAGAAAACAGAACACTTGTGCACAATGTCGGAGAAACAACAATATGATCGCTTTAACAGCAGATATCATTGCAAGGCACGGAAATGTCCTCACAACGTTCAATGTTCAATTCCGAAGATCGATGATTGTTTTCTATTCATCAACCTCAACGGACACCGTAGGTCATTGCGTGATGTTACTTCGGTTCGGGAGAGGTTGAGTGTGTTGTATGCAATCACCCGTGGAAGCCACCTCTGAGATGAAATAGCATGACAGATAGTCTGTGTATAGAACAGTGAACCGTGACCTCAGGTGCTTAATGGCAGAGAAATATGTAGTCAATGCAACATTTCGTTTTTGTTCCATGGTTGCAAATGATTTTGCTAAGGAACATTGGGTGTTGTAAACGAAAGACGATGCTTCATACTCAGTCAAAATGATGAAATAAGTACCAAAACAATACTTGTGCATACGCGGGACAGACCAATAGACAGACAGCCAGGGCTTCACGTTAAGTTTGTGAATACCCACGTTCTGCAGTCAAAAATCTGCACGAAATGCACAGAACGCGATGATCGTTTGGCTTCAACACAGCGGCGGTTTCAAAGGACCGTGTATCGGTAATGACAGTGGACGGTAATCCGGTGGGACAAGGCATACAATCGTCCACGATATGGGTACTGTGTACAGTTACGTTGTCATGGTGCAGTTAGGTCTCTGGGGCTCGGTTAATTATAACACGCCTGTAAACAGCTTCCAGCACTTTCGACAGAAAGTGGGTGGCGTAACGGTCTTCGGTAACTGTGCTGCTGTACGAGCGGTGCAGTAGCCACATGACCGGTTTTGACCATGAAAACAGCCACCATCTGTTTTACCAAACAGCGCTGGTGTCGGAATTTCTCTGTCAGCGATCAACCAACTCTCGTCGACTAAACCGATTGTTGCTTGGTTTCTGGATCGAAACTGTACACTCAGATTTCATCACCAACCAAATTGTAATATAACGTCCACCATGAAACCTGGCAAGCATGGTGCGGCACCAATTCACCCGAGTTGCTTTCTGTTCCTCACTGAGCTGGTGGGGTACTCAGCGTGCGCAAACGTTTCTTAGGCCGAGATTTTGAGCTGGGATGATGCGGATTCACCACGATGGCTTTCACCAGCTGTGCCACTGTACCCGCGCATCCTCTTCCACCCTTGCCCACCCAAACATGGTGCTTCTTGAATGCGTGTCATCACCAAAGGCAACTCGTAAACGATCAATACTCCGCTGCTTCTGCTGCTTTACACCACATTTATAGTCGTACAAAATCATCGCCCATATCCAGTGACATCGACCGAGCTTCATCTTTAAGACAGTTTGAGTATAGCGGCGACCCTCGTCTGATTTGTGAGCTGTGCTCTCGGCTGTGTTGATATTTGGTTCAGTGTGAGTTGCAATCATTTAACAATAGGTTGACAATACGAGATTATAGTTCACGTTTTCCATGCTCCCGGTCATCTGCACCACGTACTTGTGTACTGCGTATTCGGAATCCTTGTGCTCAGCCCTCCGACTGTAAACAGTCAATTAGGGAACGAAGTGCATTGAACGGCTTAGGGTTGAGAGTGTTGGATAATGATGAGAAGCAATCGGGATCACCACGGAATCCGCATTCATCAACCAAATAAGTGAAACAGGAAAATTAAGACGTTTCAAAAGTACGCTTATCCTGATTGATGGTGAAATTATGGAAGAGGGAGATGCGTCAAGCGATGCGTACAAATTTTCGTCATACAGATGTCGGGTCGCAATATGAACAGTAATACCGCCCTGATAAGCACATACACTTTGTAAACCGGAAATGATTAGATCAACAGTAGTCTGAAAGATAGCTGAGGCTGAGTCTAACCGGGAGGGGGGGAGAAATGTATCGAACACGAGAGTTTTCATCAAAGGTAATTTGAAGAAACGCGTTTTTTATATCCAGACTAGAGAAAAACTTTAACTCACAAAGTTAATGTTTTTTCGGTTTTATATGATAATGTCCTCATATTCTTAGAGTCCTTTCATCACACTCCAGTAATAATTAGCGTGACCCAAGTGGAAGAATTCGCTGGTGTCAGAATTTCCTTGATGATCATCTTGTCGAATGGGCTCATGAAGCACAAGGGCCGCAGGGCGATGTTTCAAAGATACGGAACTCTACTGAATACTGCAATCTCGTGAACGTAGTTAGGGTCGAATAGTGTGTGACTGCGCGGAAATCTACAGTCTAAGTCCATTGAATTTGGTCCATTGACTCCGTGTGCTAAAACAGGAGGGGATTGTTCTGTGCCCGCTGAAAACTATCAAATACTGAAAACTTGTTGCTCATGAGATGACAATGGTCAAGCTGAGTTGGTCTCCTCAAATGTTGGGTGCGCGCTTGTGGGGGTGTATGAATCCCACGACTGCCAGTTATCAGTCCCCATTCTGTTGGAGCAAATGATGGCATTTTGTTCCCGATCAGCATCGACGAATGAGTTCGGAGTGAGGATTGAATAAACACTGCAAACAATAAATAAACGTCTGGAAACTCGCCTAAACCACACGTTGAGTAGACGAAGTAAATCTAGCGGTTCAAAAGTCCAATGTCTGTTTTATGTCCTGACACCAACTATGCAATGATATGGTGTTCTGTCCCGTTCAGTACAAAGAAGCCTTGTTTTGCTCCTCGGTCTCGGTGAATCTCGATGTCTGAAAACTAATGATTTGTTTTGTCTTGCAGTCTGGCACAAATATATCATTCTCGTCTTTATTAGACACCGACTGTCATGCATTCAAAAGTCTTGTTCACCAATAATTGGCGGTTAATTCAGACACAGTGTCCTTTTATCTAAGTTGTCTTCGGTTCAAGTCACTGGGAACCGATCAGTTGTTACCTTGTTAAAGTCATTCGAACACGGAACTAGTGAACAGGTCCGAGTGTGTAAACATAATAGGTACAGGTACGGATCCAACTCGTTCAACATTCGAAAATACATTTCAGTTTCTATTATCAAATCGGTATATAGACAGCTATAAAGTTTCAAAGTCACAGTTTTATTATGGGAAATACTTACAAGCGGTTGCTTTTCTAGTCCCATAGGATTTGGCACAGATGAATCGCTTCACAGTAAATACAAAGTAGATGAATGTCACAATGTCACAATTTGTCCTTGTTTCGTGCACTTCTACGGATGTTGAAATTTAAGACTTTTCAAAGCTCCATCCAGATTGTGCTTGAATGAATCAATTGTTGGTACAGAGACAACGTATGGTGGTAGAGAATTCCAAGTAATCCACAATCTGATGGCGAATGAATGCCGCCGGCATTCTAGTCGGCACTTTTGGAGCGCTAATTTGAATGAATGCCCCCGCAGGTGAGTGTTGGGTGACAAGGAAAGGAGTGGACGACATGGGTGGTCTGGGTTCTGCATTATTTGGTATACCACGATCAGATCTCTTCGAATGCGGCGATACTGTGTGGAGTACAGTTGTAGTGATTCCAGTCTTTCCGCATAACTCTTGGAATGTAGTCCTTTGACCATTTTCGTAGCCATTTTTTGTGGACGTTCCAGAAGCTTTTGATCGCGTTTCAGCCATGGATTCCATGCTTGAATGGCGTACTCTGTGTGGGGTCGAATGTAGGCAGATAACAATCTTGGGAACAGCATTGGTTCAAATTTGCCAAATACTCGTTTTAGCAAACCAACATGTCTTACAGCGGTAGACGATGACCGGGAGCAGTTTAAAGAACAGCTTAGGTCGTCTTGAACAATGACGCCGAGATACTTCTCATTCGAGGCGTATGGAAGTTGTTGATCTCCTAGAAAATACGGGAACCGAGTTTTGTGTCGAAGGAATACGATCGCACATTTTGATGCGTCAAATTCCATGTCATTTTTGATCGACCATTGATAGGCAGCATTAAGGGTTCTTTGGAGTTCCAGCTAGTCCTCTGGTTTTGTCACCGTTTTCCATATTTTTGCATCGTCTGCAAACATTAATGTATGTGGACCGAGAATGTCCGTTAGGTCGTTTATGAAAACAAGGAAAAGTTGAGGGTCCAGCACGGATCCCTGTGGAACTCCTCGTGATACGCTGATGGGATCAGAAAGTGAACCAGAAACCCGAACTGCCATGGTGCGTTGTCTAAGAAATTCTTCTATCCAACCCAGTACAAGTCCCCAAATTCCGTAGTTGCGTAGTTTCCTCAGCAGTATTTTGTGATTCACTCGATCGAATGCTTTGGAGAAGTCGACGTACACGACGTCTACTGCATCACCGTGATCAGCCGCTTTTGTTTACTCTTCTCGGGCCAGAAGCAGGTTAGTGACACAAGATCGTCTGCGACGAAACCCATGTTGAGCCGGGGATATTACGTAGGTGAAATTTATTTATTCCGAACTTATCTCCCACTGTAATGTTCATAATTCTCTTACACCACCGTTTGAATTAACGCTACGTTCCGTGTCGTGATAAAATTGTTAGTGGTTTGAAAGTCGTTGTTCAAAATTAAAAATAATATTTTATGCAAAGCAGAATGAAAGTTTATTCTTACTAACAAATCATTGCTGTTTCATGAGGGTGTTTATTCTGAGCAATACAAATATTCTTCAGTAAAACCAACACTCAAGATCATCAACAGTGCCTGATGCCCGTGGAAAAACCGAATGGTTTAATTCAAAGAGTTGTCGTCTATGTTTATTCCGAACTTTATCTCTCACAACAATGTTCTTAGCTCTACCCTATCACAGTTTGAATTTGCTTGACCTTGATTGTCACAAGAGAAAATTTATATTAGTTGTTGTGGTTGTTAGTTCACAACGAATGCACCATCAACCGTCGTTTCAACTAATAGGAGCAAAAACATACGCAGGTATTAGTACAGATATATATATATATGTATATATATATATATTGCATCCGATGTGAAGCAATAGCATAATCAATCCCGTGAATGCGGCTTGAAATACTCCGCGTCTTAATGAACCTTGGGTTTCGTACGAGTTTGATCAGTACCTGAGTAGTATAAGTGTCTTATGAATTAATCCAACTTTTCTACAAAACCTTCTCGGTTTCAATTGTGCTTGATCTTGTTGACCTCTCATTCATGTTAGGGTAAATAAATTTGATTTCTTTGGCACCTTCGCGACTGTGATTGTCAGAAGCCAGTTGCTTCGATTCGGATTAGAGCAGCAGATATTCTTTGAATTTCTCTCGTGTGAGATGTTTAGACAGAATATGGGAATCGGACGTGGTGATAAAACGGTACGCTGAGTGGTGTTTGTAGAGTTTAGAACATGCGAAAATCACCATATAAGATCGATCGGATCAGAGCAGAACAGATCAGATCATCCTGAAGAGTATCCAATCTGTGAAGATCAATCAGCAAGTTTGCGGCTCGCATGGTTTGCCACAGCAAACAAAGCCAATTCACAGAACGACACACGGACCTTGTGCAACAGAAAAGTCACACAACATCTCCGGTACTGGAAAGTGACACCAGATAGCTATTTGTTTTGAAACAGTTCATTTCAAAGATCATTTGCATTGCAAAATGGTTTCGACCATCCAAGAGTGCGATCGAATGAAACTGACTTAGACGGTTGTATTTATTTAGTCCAGAGACAGTTTGAGGTAAATTCGCTCAGATGTCAGATTCAACAACCATCAGGGGCCGGATGACTTGAAAATCTCTTCATAGGACAGTGAATCCACACATGGAAATCCTTACGCAACCGATTTTGGTACTGATTTGCGTAGAATCCTAGAGTAACTAAGTGAAGGCAAACAAACTGATTGCTAATCTTTTCTACTAGGTTTTCATGGACCTGATAAGAGGCCTCCTTGTGGAAGTGGTGATTATGATAACGAGAGGACTCAGATGAAGTAGAGAGTTCCACGTGGAACCTTCCCTGTGTCTCGTACTACATGCAAACTGGATTTGATGCTAAATTTATTTGGAATGTGCATTTAATTCTCCGATCTTGGTTTCAATCCAAAGCGCTACACAATTTGATCTCTTTTCATGCTACGTCTCATCTGTTGATACCCGTAAATTGGAGACTGCCGCAGATGTGATTTAAGCCACGGTCTATTCACCCGCATACGGTCGATCGGATAAAGTACAAAAAGCCAATATTGTATCCTAGTACGTCACGTGCAATCTTTACCCCAGTCAGTTTGAAGCGATATGCCCCGATTCAAAGGCCTATATGTAGCAATGGAAGTAACCTACCGGTATGGTATATCTATCGGTTTTGTGGGTCAAAAATATTTAAGATACCTACCATCATACTTTCCTCTCTTTATTTACTAGCTCTCATTTCTCAAGCACACATATTTGATCTACTAATCAGAATCACTAGCCGCTGAAAGCAGAGACGTTCAAACAACAAGTTTTAGAATCCACCTGTACAGAACAGAGCTTTCTGAATAGATCCTTGAAAGATGCTTGAAAGTAGGGTTAGGAAATTCGATACATCTATAATGAAGACAAACAGACGGACCGTTGTTCACACTTCATGTCCCCACAGTTCATTCAGTCAACCACACACGTGTACAGTTTCAAACTGAACAATTTATCTAAAAGAAACCTATCAACATTCGCTCAAATAGCGAAATATTCGGGATTCAAACCCACAAACACTCACACGGAAGAAATGGGTGTCGCCACTGAGATAATCAGATAATGAAAGGGTTGTGATCTTGATCCGTTTCGTTTTTAAATATGATCAAAAATGTTGGTCATTCCATAGATGGTCTTAGTGCCTATTAGCTCGCATCCAATTACTTGCAACACTTAATCGATCTTCCGTGTAAGTTCTTCTCTCTAGAGCCCCACTACAACGATTGTTATTTGATGAGCATAGACCAGAATGAACTGTTCGTGAAAGAGACAGATCTGTCAGAAATCACTCAAATCAACTAGGCGTTTTCCAGTAAAAACAAATCGATTCAAACTCGATGAGCACATAATAATAACAACATGTGAGTGCTAAATCGCATGAGCAGCAATGAAGATTTCGCACTTCTGACTATGAAATAAAATAACAAAACGAAAAAAGTGAACAAAACAACCAACCATTTGGTCGATATAGCAAAATTTATGTGACATAGTTGCACAAGTCTAAATATATCTGATCCTTGGAAAACCTCAGGATCGAACAATGACTAAATTGGTTTCGATTACCTCAAAATCCAGAACTAATCTCCAGTAACCTAGATCCATTAATCCCATCAGACTGAATTTACGGATGCTTGATTCCATTTCGACGAAAGTTTGATTTTACTGTTCGCCAGGGTCAGATTTGTTTAGATTCGGAAACGATATCAAACAGGTTTTTGTAACTACCATATAGTTGCTGCTGTTTCGATTGTTGTTATACTCTTATTTTTCACATTTAACTATGCGAAGGACAAACTTTGTCTGGGTCTCTGGGGGTAAACTTGTTTTGTTTTTGTCAGTCGCCCGTTTGTTGTGATGCTCTTAAATTGCATGTCACATGCTTCACCATCTGTTAAAAGTTATCGGTTAACTTAATTCAGGCTTGGTAAAAAGTACTTGTTACATTCAAATCTGGCTAATTACTTTTTGGCTTCTTCGTGCATAAACTTCTGGCAGTGCCAACTGAACAAAATATAGCCCCGAGGGTTGCACATCGACTAAATGCTGCAACAAAAATCCACACATACTAACATCATTTGCAGATCATACTCTATGCGTTCGGCATTCCGTGGGAGGTCTAACAGAAGCTGCTCTAAATGTGTTTCGCTCCTGCATTGCACACTCGGTTAGCTCATCCCGTCTCAGCAGAAGCTGTTTTTAGTGCTCCCCGTAAGGAAAACCTGAGCCCGAAGGTTTGCAATCTGACGTAGTGAAAGAGCCGTGGAAGCGGGTTTTAACTGCACGAAATTTGATAGCATTGATAGATAAACTCATGTAACTCAAACCAGTGATCGTGCAATCAAGTTTGGGAAAGAAAATATTTTATTCCGGATGACGGTTTCATGGTTGTGCAGACCATCACTATTATCATTATCACCATCATCATCATCCGAATCATCATCACAATGAACATGATCATCATTATTAAGTACTTCAAATATGTTGAGACCCTAGCCATTCATAATCACCATTCCTGAGCAGTATCAACAATACTAACTGCCATTTGTAATGATAGTCAAGAGTATGGATGTGAGCGCGTTTTACCATTTCTTTAGCTGTGTGACTGCACAACATCAACATACGCGTGCAAAGAATCCGTTCCAGATACATACTACGAGTTATTAGTCTCGGTATATTTGTTCAAACCAGTGGTTCTACACCTCATGAAAACAATTCACGGGAGGTAGAAGAAAAGTTCCAGCTTATTTGCAACAAATTTGTTCGAGAATCAAGACGGTTAGGAAAACCCGTTAAGATAAAAGAAGACCGATTATCGAAAATAAGCAGTAACGGTTATTTGTGAGAAGTGTTGTGGATAATTGATATTGATTGACTGGGACTGACCAGCCTTCAGACTTTACCTTCACGCATATTCCTCCGCTCTTCACATGTACGGTTGGACGGTGGATGAGCATTACTGACGATGAGCTCTGATAAGAGTGAAACTCGAGTCTGATGATTCCGTGATTATGGTTGGCTGGAAGAGCTGAGAATTGTACGTGAAGTTGAAGTTCGAAGGATGGTTGGTTCTAATGAACCGATTTCTATGTTTTGGCCCTCCATTCAGTATTAGTTCTCAATACATGTTTTTTGGTTTATCTATACGGTAAATTTTGTCGTGCATAAAGCAAATGAAGCGTGAACTAAAAACCTGGTAATCACCGAAAAACGGTTTAGACCTGATTGGGTTTCATTAGCAGTGCGGATCCATTGCCTGAACTCAAGATCGACCCCGGGACCTCACAGACAGAAAGTAAGAACATCATCCACTCGACCACCAGAAAGCTCGTTAGGCCAGGTTTCATTTTGCGTAAATACGATATAGCACAATCCATCTTCGAGGGCTCAGCGCGAGCATCACACCTCGTGCCTCTGAACACTTGCCTCCGGGGTTACGACTCGGCGATAAGGGCGGACAGTGTATTAGAGACTCGAACCGGTATGGTCCGTTGTTGGGGAAACGCAGCAATCCAATCACGCGCAAGGTCTCTGATACCAATGTTGTACAGTTTACAGAGCAGTATTTCGTGGTTCACCCGATCGAACGCTTTGAAGAAGTCCAGGTAAACCAAATCAACTGCATTGCCTTCGTCTACTGTATCTGTTCATTCATCGCAGGCCAGGAGCAGATTGGTAGTACATGATCTCTTTTGACGGAATCCATACTAAGCTGTAGAAAGAATGTCGTATTTCTCTAGATATTCCATCAAGAAATCCGGTACGATTTATTCCATGACTTTGGATAGAACGGTTAGGAGTGTCACTGGCGGCAGTTAGCAGGATCACTACGACGGCCGCCTTTGTAAATTGGAGAAATTATGCCTTGTTTCCATGACTGGGGCAGCACTGTTGCGTCAAACATCCTTTGGAAAAGAAGAGCTACAGGCTCAGATATGTGATCCGCTAACGCAGTAGGCGGTTGGGAATGCAGATTGTCTGCACCTAGAGCCGATTACTTACATAGACCCAGAAGCTTTGATTTCACTCTGTTGGCATCAAACGTGAGGGTAGTCAGTGATGGATTTGGAATAAAGAGTATCCGACGGGGTAGCCGCAGTCTCGCGTTGTTGGGTGTGTCGAAGACTTGGGCATATTGGTTCNGTGTCGAAGACTTGGGCATATTGGTTCTTCAGCATCGCAGCTGCTTCCTGGGTGTTACTGGCGACCTTCCCAAGGCAGCTAAGTGCAGGTATCCCATATGTTACTTTCCTTGACATATTAACATGTTTGTATAGTATTGACGGGTTGGAAATGATCTTATGTGAAAGCGTTTCTGGGTACCTCAGCTTATCTTCCCGCACCAACTGTCTACAGTGGTTTCGCAATTGTCTATATTTATTCAGGTGCTGTCAGTTGAAAATCGATTGTATTCTCGCCATCATGACCTGCTATCAAAAGATCACATTAACGCCATAAAAGAACTGAAGTGAACTTATGAAGCCAGATAAAGGTTCTGGAGTCGTCATTCTCAATAAGGAGGATTATGTCGAAAAGATGCAGGGAATACTTATGGATCACACTCGTTTTCAACTTGATCCAAAAGCAAAAGACAGAACTGAAACTTCGAAAAAAAACAGTCTATGCTATGTTAAAGAGATTCTGGAAGAAAGGTGTGATCAACACAAACACGTTCGTCAAACTGAGACCTCGGTGTTCACAAATCGCAAAAATGTACGGATTGCCAAAATTGCACATACCGGGGAGCCCATTACGACCAATGACTAAATTTGGCAGATAAGACCTGTGACATGGCTCGCAAAAATGTATCGTTTGCTGACTTCATGGATGAGGGAGAACAATAGACCACTCCAACAAGACAATCGTTGAGCTTCGACAGTTTCGGTCTACATCAAATTTTTTCTTGGGCTGTAACAGCAGGATCAACTGTATCGCACTGGAGATCGCCTCGATGATAAAGTAGAACACCACCCTCGCATGTTGGACGATCGCGTCTGAGAAGAGACATACCCGGTAGGCCCAACTCAGAGTCGAGAATGTCATCCGTCAACCAAGTTTCTGTAACAGCAATGATATCCCACTGAATGGATTGGAAACGCAACACCAGTTCGGAGAACTTACTGCGGAAACCTTGGGCATTAGCATAGCAACAGGTCAAATGTTTTGGTGTAGAAGTCCATTTGGGTGAAAAGTAGATTCATTGCGAACCCTGTCATGGTCGGCTAACATGGGTTTTTTGAGGCATACTTCGCAAAATGTGCATTTGCGCATAACAATTTTACAAACGTGCTCGTGTAAGATAGCACTGATGTCCTTGAAATTTATCAAGATGCGATAGATGATGAATAAATCCAAGAAAAATGTGTAATGCGAGCTAAACGGCACGGCTGAATTTAAAGGATCCGCGTTACATAGTAACAGCTAACAGCAGTTGGGGAAAGTTACATACTCAAGAGTGGGTCAACAAACAAACTAATTAAGTGTAATTGACTTGGAAGTATAACATTGAAGAGAGATATACAGTGACAGGATGCATCAGAAATGATATGTTAATCGGTTACTGGTCGACCGGAAAGTCAGTAGTCAGTGGACACCATATTTGATATGCGTGTGAGCAACAATTAGATCATAACAGAGTCATTGATGAGAACAACAGTAAATATAATATGAAGAAAAATGCAGTGCCCAGTATGGTATGAATTTCGAACTAAGGTTTGGGGTGCCTTCACTGGTCGAAATAGTCCCACAGAGCACATTTCAAACAAAACAACAGAGTGGTGAACAAGATCGTTTTCAGAGATTCATATTCATGCCAAGGCATATCAATATATAAATCTATATATATCACTACTTGGGAATCGAATTGTCTTGGGAAAATAAAATCACAAATTACTATAGAAACGACTTTATCGTGAGACCGGAAATCGGAATCACCACGATCACATATTTGTTTGTCATCCGATCATCGATATTACTAGTGATATTACTCTGTATGTGTGTGCGCGTGGGTTGGGTCAGGGAAGCTTTAGCGCTTGCACAAATTGTTTTTGGAAAAACAGAGGGGAGTTGTGCAGACGATCGCCTACTGCTTCTGCTGTAAGCAGTATCCGACAGCGAACCTGTCTCAATAATCGCCTTAGAACTTTATACAGGGGTCGGAAAGCCTGGGACACGTCCACGGTGTGATTTGCTTCAGCGAGGTGTGAAACCATTATATTGGTGGGTGACTTCATCGTTCTGGTGTTCTGCCACACAGGGTGGTATTCACGAATCTCTTCAGACAACCGCCTGACCGTGCGGCCTATGTACGTTGTTCCACAGCAACAAGTAAATGAGTATGCACAGAATGAGACCGCAGAGTCTGGAACTTTGTCCTTCAGTCGCAAACACACAACTGGCTTGGACGTGAACAACACACGATGCTAGAATGAATAGAAAGTCTTATCGATTGCATCGGATAGTCTTCTTTGTATGATCTCAGCTGATGTGTCCCCTGTGAACGGCAAAGAAACGTACACGGATTTTTTCTTAACCTCGGTGTTTTGCATTGAATCATCTTGTTGACTAAACGCTCCGGGAAACCCGTTAAGTGCAAAGATAGATCATATAGCACGGAGCTTATTTTCTAGTGTGTCCTCCCTGCAGATCTTTCTTGCTCTATCCGCTAGGCAACGAACCAAGTTCCTTTTATAACTTAACTAACAAAGCTTCGCAAATGAATGTATTGGTCTTTCCAATGCACGGAACGCTTCACCGGAATAAGTGATCGACGAGTGATGCAGACATCTAGAAACAGCCATTTGTTCTTACACTCCATTTCTGAAGTAAATGTTTTGTTGGGATGCGAACTGTTGAACCGTTTTAATAGTTCCGTTTTGTTCGACGTTACATTGAAGACACAATAAATATAATCTATGTGCCATGTCTATAGTACTCAGTCTTCGATGGATGACTGTAATTGAGTGTTTTCAAGTTTCACTATGAATAAATCCCCGAAAAGCCGTCCCAGCGGAGACCCCATGGCCACGCAATCCTTTTGTCGATAGATTTCATCGTTAAACTTGTACTGAACACAATACGTGCAGAAATAAAGCAGTTGTTTTAAGTCACCCAAAGGGATGCCGAGCTCTACACTATTGATTTGTACATAATTGCACAGTTTTCAATCGTTTCGCTGATGGGAACATTTGTGAACAACGAGCTGACGTCCAGCGAGAGTATTGTTTGATCGACCAAGTTTATGTCAAGATTTTCGTTCACTAAAGTAAATGTATCTTTGACACTGTGTTCTGCCAAATTAACTCGAACGAGTTCTAACAATTTGGTCAACCATTGCCAGGGCATGATACCAAAAGACACAAGACTTTGTTTAGGGTTTCATGAACACAATGGGGTTATTTAAAATCAGATACGGACAAAGGTCAATCCATATACCTGAAATAGAAATCTTATTCTAAGCTGGAACCATCCACTACTATTTGAAGAAAAGCCTGGTAAAAGAAACTCAAAATCGATAGTCAAGCGTGAACAAAACTGCAACACACTTCGTCCAGTTTGGTACACAAACTACGAGATTGAGATGATATCTGTCGCAGAAGCTAGTGCTCCTAAGAGCTGCACTAAGACGAGCAACGACCAGCGTACTTCAAGTTCAAAGTTCAATTAGTAAACGAGAGTATATTTACATGTATATGTTTCACATACGTCTGACACCAGACTACGTGCTTAAACAAATCGTGGTACAATCAATCATCTTTATCAAAAATAAAAACGTTCCACGATTCGCATGTGGGCTGAATACTACCCGATTGTCCAGGCCAAAGGAGGTAAATTTTCTTGAGGAATCCACAACCGGAGCCTTTGGATAGCTAACGCCTGACTCACAACGATGCGAGGCGGTGTGCGATGACCGCAAACCATTGGGGCAGATGTCCAATTCATTGGATCATACGCCTTTTGGACGGGATCAGACGTCCAAGGTGCCCAATACACCTCGATGCCCAATCGAGTCGGTAACCACTGCCACAACCAGGAAGGTATGTAATTGTACCTCTCCTCCCACTTGGTTTGGAATCAGGATTTTTGGACAACTCCGATAGGTAAACTACCAGTGGTCCCCCAAAACCGGTTATAGCCCCGGATGTCGGTTTTGGTGGGAAAACATCTCAATTACGTGAAGACAGTGAGTAGGGCTTCCTCAGCAGAGGCTATTCGAGACGCTTGGTCGTATGAGAGAATTTCGCATGGGAAAGGGAAAGGTGACCAGTCGCAACCCTAGACACCTACCCCCAACGATACTGAGGATTTCAGAGAGCATATAGAAACATTTGAAAGATAGTAACTGAGAATGCTTTAGTAATAAAGGGAACAGTGAGAGACTTGTATCCGCTCAAACAGGTGTATGGACACCGATAGGTGAAGTAATTACGTTCCTGGTCAGATTATAATAGGGAAATCTAATAATAATCCTGTCTGGGTAGTTGGATGACTTAGTACGATCAACGAGACAAACAGGAATCGGCTGGTGTTTTTTTTTCAGTGTCAGAGACAACGGACTGGGTATGAGGGTCAGCCAGAACGTCAGAACATGCGTGTGTGTGTCTGTGTGTGTGTGTGTGTGTGTAGTCAGATTTCGGTCGAGATCACTGATTCCTCTCCGCACCTCCGGGATACATTGTTGGTTACATTTTCTCCACTCCCTTTCACCATGAGATAATGTAACTGGGCGGCCCACTCCAATCTCCAACACACACACACACACACACACATACAAGCAAACTGAAAGTCCTCTCCCTCCAGATAAGGGGATTGAGTCACTTCTGTTCTGATTTCTCAGTAATAGGAGCTTTTGTTCAACAATATTTTCTCCCTATATCCCTTTACTGGTCCCTGTTTGATTCTTCTTGGGTTACAAACAATG
>UZAN01042893.1:1516-13095 GCA_900618425.1 Echinostoma caproni
CGGTTATGAGTATTCATAACGCTAAACTATCCAAATAGTTTCAACATGCACACATGAATATGGCTATAAATATATATATATATATAGGGGCAGTGGAGAAGTTCGTGTTCTGTTGCAGCGTTTCAGTATTGCTGTGCGTGTGTGCGGGCACACGCAACGTTCATATTGGCCGTTCGCCCGAAATCCACACGTGTAACTGACAGTCAATTAACTAGGTTTCGTCACTAGGACATTCGTTACAATGATACTACTCTTCAGGGGAGCAAGGATAGCATAGGATAGCACAGCTCATTGGAGTGTGTGTGGACATAAAGTGCGCATGCTGTGCGAGAGAGAGAGTGGGGAAACAATCGCATGTGTGATTCATCACAGTACGCATTTCTGAGTGTGTCTCCTTCTCCTTCTGGTTTGGAAATCCGTAACAACAGCAATTTGAGTGAAAATTTCGCCTCGAGTGTGTTGGGCAAAACGAGGGGGATCGGTGTAGATTCAACGCGCACGCGACAATTGACAACTGAGTAGGCTGATTGTAATGATATCGAGAAATGTGGTTCTGTTTCATTTTTGATGCATACCATATAGGGTTGAGGTTACGGGGTTGACCTGATGAAAGATTGTTATCTCAAACCGTTTTGAACTCCTTTACTAGTTCTATTCATAGTCAACAATAACAAAATTCTGATGAGAATGGACACAGTCAAAAGAACTCTTCAGCACCTCCCATATTTCCAGCTTAAACGTTTTCCACTGAATACAGTAATCGTATAAACGAATGAACCACCGTACTGATAACCTAACGTTTGCAACCGCACCAGCAATATTTTAACGTGAGTGCTTGTGTCTCATTGGACCATTTTGGTTCATGGCGTTTTACTTGTCTGGCCTTGCAGGTGTAACTTTAACCCCGACCCACGGAAGACCAGTCCACCAGCGTTTTCTCGCCACCCGGTGTCCCGGTCATATAGTTGTCCCACCGTCGTTCACCCGCTATCATCCGTCACCCGCAAATCCTGGTGTCGTCTCGAGCTGTAGGAATACGAGCCGAGGGACATCCTATCACGCATTTCTATTCACTCAATTGCCTTACAGAACCCAGAGTAAGTTTGCATTGCAGTAACTTTTAACACGTGGTTGGCTTTTGTAATGTTTCCGATAGTATCATAATTCCTTATGTCGGTAATAATAAGAGCGATGTGAGATGTCTGGAACAGACGTGGCTATGCCCTACGGTGTACGAACGAAATAAAACAGTCTGATCGACTTTCCAGTGGTCCAGTGCATGGAGAACAGGATTTCTATTTGTGAGGTCCTTGGTTCCGTCCCCAGTTGAGTCAATTGATTAGCACTGTTGATGGGATCCCACAGCCCCCTGCCCTTTCAGTTGACACAATGTACATTGCATATGCAATACAAATCAGTCTCATTGTTTTTAAACCCTGATTGGATAAACCGCATGTTTATCAGCGAACTTACAATATAATAAAGAATCTTCTCACCTATTCTCAGTTCAATTTTACAGATCCGGTAGATCGATCATGCCCCTTTTCAACATAATAAATCCTCTATCAGAAAAGCCTGGTTATCTGAATTACTGAGATAAATCAGACGACCAATGTTTTGGTGCCGGATCTTGTCGAGTGGGATTGGAATGAGCATACAGAAGAGGATACCAGAAGAAAACCACATACTGCATTAGGAATTTTCTGCTTTGTGTTGCGTGTTTATTACTATAAAGCCAAATGGTGATCTTATTCTAAGGTGTAAAATCTATAATTGCATGTGAAGCAAAGACGATTCCATTACTAACAAACACAGCAAATTTAATTTCAAAGGTGAATTCTTCGTGTATATAGTAAATGAAACGTGAACTAAAAAGTTGGGAAGCATTGGACAGGTGGTTCGACCCGGTAGGGNTCAGCAGCTCGAATCCATCGACCCAACTGGAGATCGAACCCGGGACCTCATGGGCAGAATGCAGCATGCTACCCACTCGGCCACCGGGCAGCTGATCAGACCGTTTTTCATTTTCCATTTACACGATAAAGCGCAAACCATCTCTGCGAGCTTTTTGCGGTCCACTTGTTCATCTCAGCACTAGCCTCTAGGGCTATGACTTGGGTGGAAACTTAACCTGACTATTTATTTCGATCCCCAGTTGGATCGATGAATTCGCACTGCTGATGAGACCCAACCAGGTCGAAAAACCTATCCAATGCTTTCTAACTTTCCAGTTCACGCTTCATTTGCTCTAAACACGACGAATTCACCCTTGAAATTTAATCAAATACTCCATTACTCACTTGAAATGTTAGATTTAGTTTGGTTTAGATAAGTAACCGGACATCGTTTTCAACTTGCATTATTTCTCGCTCAGCTGAAAGTAACCTGATTGCTTCCCAGTTCAACAGCTAGATGAAGTAGCCGTATTTTTATCATTTTAATAAAGGCTGGAGAAAGAATACGCCATGTCTGCTAGTTTACCAGACGGTGATGCAATTTGTGTAAGTGGAAAAAAGATCAACGACGGGGAAATATTTCCTAATCAACTTTCTCTTGTCTACCTATCATTCTACACATTTTATGCAGTCATCATTCCAGCTCGCTAGTTTTTGTGCGCTCCTCGATACGCGTACGACCTCCCTTCGGCTGTTCCCACACCGACACTTTTCAGCACCCCACTATCACATCCTATCTGCCTTGTCCTCCTACTGATCCCTTCAGCCCCCCCCCCCTGAGACACACACACTTCCGTGTCATTACTAACCTCATCATTTGGGGACATAAATTGAATCGCCATTTACGCCTAATTGAGCTGCGCTGAAGGATTATCGTTGTCATTCGTGCGGTTATCTCTTCCGCTACGATTGGAGCCCCCAAAACGAACGATTAGTTCATCTCATTGTTTTTCGTCATGTCCACATATCCTGCCTAGGCGATCCACTGCCCCGGCTAGCTAACTCAAAACCACCCACCCTCAGTCTTCTTTGTTTTCCACCTTCTACCCCTATCTGTCTTCGTAGGAATGAAAACTTGTGCAATTGAATTGAATCAATTTGGCACGTGCTACCTGTGTATGCGAAACTTCTTTCGAATCGTGTGGACAGATTTTGCACATTATCAACAACCGTTACAGGCAAACTGTTTCTCCGCAGCGGGAAAGCCCTGGAAGATCCACCGGTTCTGTCGGTTGTTGATGTTGTTGTCGATGCATGTGTTCCGTTTGTGTACGTGCGTGTGCACGGTTCTTTCACAAATTCTCTGAATGCATGAATGGGTCCAATCATGTTTTTATCTGATGCAGTTTTTTAATCTGTCTCTTTTTCCATCTTTGTCCGTTTACCTTGTTTGGGATTTCGGGATTTTAGAGTAAGTAAGGGTTTCAGTGTTCTCCACGCAACTCGTCCCGTTTTTTCATGCTTTCCGCCGCTACTCGTACACTGATCTGTCTCATTCGTGAGCAACTTCAACCGGGATAAGCGCTAATCACACATGCGGTGATGCGTAAAAAATGACAAAAAGGGAAGCAACGAAAGGGCGAATTCAAAAAGAAATTTCTTTCCTGATACTGTTTTATAAATAAATAAAAATGACCCATTTCTTTTCACATCCAAGGGGCTCGTGTTGAACAATTTTCTGACGAGAATAAAGTGTCAATTTTCGAGAAAATTTCTCGAAACAACCGTTCTTAGAAATCTTTGGTGAATTTCGTTCTAAACAAAAATTTCAGTTTGCACAAACCATCGTTTTGAGTAGGGTTTGTCACTTGGCCGGAAAAGATTTGATATACAATGACGGAATCTTTGATTTGAAGAATCATTTCCCAACACTTTGTCAGTGCGTGGTACAAACTATCTTTAGAGATTATTACAGCAAAGTAAAAATTCCCGCCAACACTTCGTCACATTTGTTCTCCGTAAATCACATTTTCAACCAGACACCCTAATTCTCATTTAAACCACAGTTACTTATGAGTAATGGGACGGAAACAAATGCAATTCATTCGACCTGATCATCTTTCAGATTGTCTTCACGCAAAATGCTCCGACTCCGCAGTCAACTACGCAGTCTACTCAAACTTGCAAGGCAGACTTGCATTGTTTTCGGGCTCTCTATTCGAGTGAAAAAATAGTATGTCAAGCTTGATTTCGTTCTTGCAAGTAAGAGAAAATCACAGACTATATTTAAAGACTACGTCTAGAGAAACATGAATTGATAATTCTGATCAGCTCCAGTATGAGCCTTTTGGCACAGCGGTACCACGAAAGCGTTCCGTGCGATGGATCCGGATATCAAAGCCAGAACAGGGAGAAGATAATGCACTACTGGTGAGCTCAAATTTGAGTGAAACTCGAGTGAACGGTCGACCAGAATCCCTCAGGATTACGAGTAAAAACAGAGTCTGAAAAATTAATTTAAAATGATTCTGTGAAATGAAATGCTAAAAAATTTGATATAGACAAAAATATCAAATTTCTTTTCGACATACCTCATCACACGGTTACGTTAACTACCACTAGCCTTGACGCATTTTCTTGTTCTGCTTGTTTGCCTCTAGTATCCTTATAAACTGAGTTATAGTTAGCCAGTAGGATATCTGTACTTGGATAACCTTTTATACTTAACTAACTGATATACCGAGAAACGTTCTTCGTGAATACCGTTTTGTACATTGCCTATGGAAATTTTTTATGAGTTTAAGCATGCATTTCAGTGACAACTTGTATTTTACCAAAGGCTTAGCAACTAAACCATCGGTGGTTGAAAGCGAACAGGCACCTCAATGATAGACTACACAGGATCGAATGAACTCCTAAATACTGTCCGGTTTTATTTTTTAAAATGTAGGCATATATTTTAGTTTACTGGGTTTTACCTAACAGAATGAGATTACCTAAGATCAGCTGAGTGCAAAGCAAGATCTACACCGGAACTGTATACTACGAATGATCCTATGAGATGTATGACGAATAGCGGAACATTTTCTCGGATTTATGGACAAGATGAAGGGAAAGAGAGCACTCCGTTACTTGAGAAACGTGCTGCTTTGGTGGGTGGTCCTCAATGCTGAAATGGGATAAAGTATCAATAAAAGCATGACCAACCTAGTTGAAAGTGAAATAAGATGTAGCGAAAGAAAAACGTAAACGATAGGTGATTGAAGCATTCACGAACTGACTAGAACGGCGGAAGACCGACGCCTGTTTAAACTGTTGTACTGATTTTGATCGAGGAAGTAATCGTGCAGTGAGTCAGCGATCATTGTTGTGATGTTGTGGCGAACTACAGAGGAGTTTCTGTTCAGGGATTTAAATGTGCTCTCCAAAGTAGTTGGCAAAACAACCGGCAACTATGTTTCATTTTGTTTCACCGGTTTGGGTAAAACGTGTCACAGTTTCCATCGTCCAACGCTGTCCTCGGTGTGCAACCTGATTTGTATCCGAAACTGGGAATAGAGTTTTCGAGACCACCAACGGGAATGCAGAAGAAATATGCAAAGACGTAGGGTACAAGTTTTGATCGAACATATTGGTTTTCTTTAACTAAAGTTTGCATCAAGTGTGTTTGAAAACCATCAAGAGGAATGGTGTTAAACCAGGAGTTTTACAGTGGAACTCTTCCAATTAGTTTAGCAGGATATTCCTTCTGTTATTCGGAAAACCTAGATTCCATAAAATTGGTGCTGAGGTAAGAAACGTTCGAATAAACCAACTGATTTGTTTTAAACAACCTGTTGAGACCGTCTACACCAGTCCTAGTATATTTCAAGTAGGGTGTATAACCACGAAGATCAGATAAACTATTTAATTACTGGACTCTGCCGGAACCATAGTAAAGTCATCAGGTATTCTTTACTGGGGCAAGAGGAGGTGACTCGGTGAAATTTACTGGAATGTCAGTAGTGGATCGAGTCTGAAGTCATAGATAATTTAACAGATGGCACGGCAGACGTAGAGATAGCCATTAGGACAACCAATGACATCTACTTCTACGGTGAAATCAGAAAACGGGGAACTTTCAAAATCTCTAAAATAAACATTCACGTTCCACAAACACCATATACACGCTTCTGAGGTAGATTTCAAAGTTTCATTGAAATATTTCAATAGGAATCATAAGAAAACAGTTCACACTAGAAATGACATCACAGGCAATGCCGCATTTCTAGACGTCATCTTATCGAGGAACCGCGATCGTTCCATTTGTAGAAGCATTCATCACTGCCCGAGTTTCGGCCGAACTCAGAAGAAAAAAGAACAGTTTTCTATTTAAACCATTAAATTCACTCATAAGGTGGTATTTTTGTATGCTGTTTGTGGTGCAAGCTATATCGCTCAAACGATGAAGCGTCTATCAAATCGCATAACACCAAGGAATCAACGAGCAGCAAGCAAATCGATGGGACTGGGCAGGTTTAGGGGGTTGAATTGAAACTTATGCCAACCTGTGCACTGCAGCTTGTTTGGCGTGTACAGTACATTGTTCTAGACGACTGCATTCTCCATTCATTCCTGGTGAAAATGAATTACATCACTGAAACGAAAAAAGTGTATACAATGTTCTCTGCGTAGGCTATTTTCTCCAGAAAGAATCGAATAGTACTGGATTCTCTTCTGATAGAGAGTGAATGAAGCACATGGATCGTCGAGGAAAGGCAGAAAATTGACTGTTTCCGGGGCTTAAACGGCTTCCGTTCATCCAACTACTCATTTACTCAAACGATGCAGATGAACCCGAGATTAAAACTCAGTACTGGCCGATTGTGATACACTAAATCATTTTCTTTCTGATGAAATTAAGTCTCATCATATTTATCACCTATATTAATGCTTTAGTTATGGACATTAATTTATCTCTGGTCTACTTTGATCTACGTAGATTTTGGGATGCATGGTTGTAAGTTAAACGTGTCTGACCTTCGATGCCAAGAAAAAATAATCTGAACATGAAAATCGTAAACCTTATCGAGTATGGAAATGCAATATATTTGTATTGGAGCGATTCAAGAATTATGCCAAATTATTTCCATAAACCCTTGCCATGTCAGTTATTTGTCATGAGGCATTATTTTATCCAATATACAATTCATAATAGCAACTCTATAGAATAACCAAATGAATTTCTTTCACAACCCGAAGAAATTGAATTACATAAGGTTTCACAATAATAATCTCTTTGATAGCTAACTCACTGAATTCGAGAAATACTATTTTCATCAAAGTCAATCTCGAAATCAAGATTATATTTCAAGAGAGGTTAGTAAGGTTATTTAGTTAATGAGTCTGGTTCACTTATTATTTGCTTTTAGACTTCACAAAAGATGCCCTACTCAAATGCCTGGTTCATTCAAATTCCTCTTAATAGCCCGGATCACAATGTGATTGAAAATCTGTTTTGAAGAAAGAGGTCAATGTGCCACCTGTACATTGGACATTGGAGGCAAAAGTGCGATTCGTAATACAGCACAAAATAGAGAAAATGACTTCATAACAAAGTTGGTAGATTCAGTGCCAGAGACACTCCAAAAGGTCCTAAAGAACAAAGGAAAGCCAATTGACTATTAGTGTACACAAACTTTACACCTTAATTATTATCATTGTAAGTTTGTTGTTAATAAAAATTGTTTTATTCTCTTTAGTTAGCTCTTAACTCACCATGGTAAATCGATATGCTCATCTTTTCGGGTGAACATAAAACAAGCTGCGCTCATATGAGAATAAGGGGAATGCTTATTTATATAAAATCCGAGTAGTATGATCAGCTATACACTGAGATGTGGTTCTTTTTCAACGAAAGAGTGGTGGAAGTGATAGCGTGGTGTTCCTAACAATCTTCAAGATCATTAGAAACACTGTGATTGTGTGTGATAACCCGCCATATTACACAGGTTTTTAGACTGGCGGAAGGCTCCTGTGGTGTGTTATCTTCAGTAGCGCGAAACTCAACTAAAGTCATATGGATTGTGGTGAGACAGGGATTATGTGAGCATCATGCCGTGCTATTCTCGGTTACACTTGCGGTGTGATCTCTGCGCGACAAGTAGAGCATGAATTGCCCGGAGCGGTCCTACTGCAGAACAGGGGAGACAATATATTAGGCAAGTCTCGGAGGATACCTAGTAAAGTTAAACCTAATACAAATTTGCATTGTGCCCCTCAAGTAGTAGGTGAACCGTGATTGTTGTTTTTATTAGTTTTGTGTTTGTGAAAAAGGTGATGAGAATTTGCAATGGCAACTGTCATTAGAATTAACCCACATTCCCGTCGATAAGTGCAAGAGCCCCTTCAAGGTCGATTGTAGGGCGTCGTTTCTGTTGCCCCTTCCGAACACTGTGATGGATGTGACTCGGATGTGCCACATATGCTAATTAAAGGTAAATGAAGCATTATTGGAGAAGAACAACAGGGGTGCTTTCACCTTGAGAGGATTTGTTCGATCTGTGAACATAATGATTGACATATTCGTGAGAAGTGGAATCGCATAACTAAATTGTAATGGGAGCACGTGATGCATCCCGAGGTATCGAGTCCCTCCCTCCCATTGACCTTCATCAACTTTGATTGTACTTGAACTGCGTACGGAAATCGCAACGAATTTTGGCTACCCAATGCCGAGCGGTGAGAAAATTTTGAAAGGGGTGAAACATTTGCATTCCAACGACTCGAGTTTTATGAATTTGCTAAATCATGCAAGAGATCGGTTAACTTTGTAAGACAATACCTGGCAGGTAACCAGTGAGGTGCACCCAAAAAGGAACGGGCCCCCTCAAGATGACGGGTCCCCATGGTTACCACTCAAAGTGTAAACGTTTGCCCTCCTCAAGCGTGAGCGGGTAAATAATGATCAACAGACAGTCAGTCACAGATCTTATAAGAAGCTTGGTGTTTTTCTTTGATGTTAATTCGCAACCTTAACAACCGAATTGAGGACGGCCGGTTCGTGCTTTGTCACACACACCCCACACACAATTGCTTGTTCTTTGAATCTAGCTAGCACGTGGTACATAGTTTTCGCCTACAAATCGGTATGATTTGTGAATGTTTCTAGTCAAATGCGGTTGCAATAGCGAACACAGTAGAGGGAAATTTTCGTCCAATCTCCGAGGTGACTTGTACTTTTGTCACGCATTCTTAATTATCGGACTCTATGACTGACATTGGGTTATCAGCTTAACTGTGCTTCGAAAAGCTCAGAACTAATGCGCATTTTTTTTGCTGCACCACGGTAAACCCAAACTGTGATGTGAAAATGAAAGTTATGGTTGAACGAGTGACACAAAAGTGCACAAAAATCCGGCAAATCGTTAAACAACCCGACTAGAGGATTTTGTTAAATCACGTTGGCGTTTGATCCGATTTCGGCAGTTCAGACGGTGAACGCCCCAGAATAAAATTGTTTTGACCATCGCAACCTCACAGGGGTTGTCAAAGTGATGCTACCGTATCAAATCATCATGCAGCAACAATTCGCTGATCAGGACCTATTTACGAAACAGGACATAAATAAAATGCGAATACCATCTTTCTATAATTAGCATCACGGAAATACAGTGGTTTACAAAAGCCCAAATGATACAACATGTCTGATGGCCAGCTTCAGACAACTGTGTCACTCTCTACATTCTAACCACCCCGTTTATTTCGGCTTTTTATTACCTGATCGTGATCACAGATTGATAAGCACTGTGGTGAACCGGGCTGATATTTGCCCCACACAAGCATCGAAACAGGCGCTTAATTTTCCGCTGCGCAAAGTGTGGGTGCTCACGGATCCTGATCAATTTAAGCAAACCTTTCGAGTGGATAGAGATGCACCAGGCAAATCCATGTCAATTGGAGAACGTCCAGTTTAGGGCTTCAGGGAGCACCATTAGCATGATTTTTCTGATCGATTAAACTAGACAGTCTGTCTACTTATCTAATAACCACATTTGTTATAACCATAATATCAGATTCCGTCACTTGGACCAGTGAGCTGGTTCAGAGACGCGTAACTGTACTTACTGCGCCAGATACTGTCTACTGAATAGCCAAAAGCATCTTAAATTGACACTTGGATATTCTAAACTAGCACTGGGATATGTTAAGTTTTTACTGACTTATTTCTCATCAAAAATGTTACAGAACCTCAATATGACATCAGTACAATTGACGATTGAATTTCGTTTCCAATTGGACAGCATGATCTGTCTTCTTGATTTGACTCTTGACTTTTGGCGTGGATAAATCTTTCGATCCACTCCACAACAGTCCCAACGATGCGTGCTAATCACCCATCTGGAATGATAGTCGAGCGGACAGGTAACCAATTCAGATCAGCGGTGATTACCGTGTCACTCTTGAATCCAAGACGCACAAGGGGAGAGTTTCGTCAAATCTCCTCACTACTCAGTTCATATAGGTGCATAACTGAAGCCCCTTCCTCACTGGGTAATTTTTACGCTTCTGGCACGAAATGCCAACATTGTCTGATTCGTTCTCTTCTGACAAAGCTTGATGAGGGGCACCACATTGGACCATATGTGAACTGCGAACCTACTTTTGATGAAATGCATGGAACCACTTCATTCTCAGTACCACGGCGATACAAATATTTGCTTGAGCCATTTCATTCAGAGAATGACTGACTAATCCATGACTATTCACTGAGACACGTCTCAGTAAAATGACATGTAACATTATTCCCATAGACCATGATTTAATGAAAGCCGGCATCTTAAACTCGCAACCTACTGCATCGAGTTTTACTTATGCGATCGACGGGGCACCGCCAACTACAATCTCTCTGCTAACCCCCGTTTCGTCAGATATAAAAATTATCATTGGAAAATGATGCAGTATTGACACATACAGAGAATGAATGGTGAACTCCGCGGACACCGTATAGTGACCATACCGTTTCTGTTTTCGAATGCCCTTGCCAAATACCTTTCAAACGAAGTCAAAGATAGAAAGTCTTCTAGAAAAGATTCTAGTTACTCGTTTCCCGAGAACAACCGAATGAATCAGAACGTTGCCGGGAGAACTGAATTTCAGTGTAACGTTCTGGAGAGAGCGCATCATGAGAGTATCGGCATTGATGTAATCTGGATTTGATTTTCACGCCACCATTGCGGTTTCCGCTATAACACGATCAGGAATAACTGAAAACAATCGCCAGCGGTTTTCATTAGTGTGAAAGTAAATTTATTTGAAAGAAAAGCTCTGGCTTCACAGTGTGGAGTCGAACGAAGTAACCTGGCACTTGCAAACCGATATTGATTTATGGTTGAAAGGGTACAGAGCTAAAATGCCTAAAGTTGGTGATGGATATAGTAGTAATTTGGAGTTCTCCGAATGTTTCTGTTGTTCTCCTTTTATAGGTTATTTGCCCAATATCAATTCATTTAATTGGGATTAATTCGTAAAAAGTGCAGATAACAACACAACACCAAGCGAAATTTCCAATTGAAAGTTTAGGACATTCCATTACATCTTAGCAAAATAGAACTTCCAGGGATAAGTATGTTATCTTTTCAAAAAACTGAAACCTGTGGATCCCGTAATGAATTTGAACAGGCAAGTCAGAAGACAAACACTGCG
>UZAN01042893.1:20441-32688 GCA_900618425.1 Echinostoma caproni
GACAGTAACTCCAATAAGAAATTATTCGATATTGTGGGAGTTGTCACGACAGGTTGCAAAGATATGAGATGCAAAGCGGCAGGCTGATAGCTTCATGAATAAAAAGTGTTCAAGGTATTCATAATTCATATATAGACCAAAAATATTCTTATTTAAAAGCATTTTGATATTACCGAAAACCAACAATTTGGGAACTCAGTATTGTAAGAGGTAGATGTTTCTCTCTATTTTTGAAGCTTGAGAATGTAGACAAAAGCCAAATTATTTTTTTATCTACGAGAGTAGAGATCAGAAACAAATGATCAAACAAGTGAAATCTTTTGATATAACACTTTGCGCTCCAATCTGTAGGATGAAACACGTGAAACGTTTTGATGATTGCGTTGAAAGCATGTGTATGGATTCGAGAATCATCAGTTGAATTTTTCAAAGGACTTGTGCTAGCAGGGATGGGAACTCAAATGCTATGACATGAGTTTCTCCCACTGACTCATTGGTGTTGATAAGCCGGCTTCCGGAAGTTCATTGATTTAATGATTTGTGTGGCACGAGAGTACTCTCAGCATCACCTCAACTTTTAATCAAGGGCGTAATTATGCGCCATCAAGTGCGCATTTAATGGTAGCCCTGCGGTAGTGCACGATTGCCGTTGGAATCCGACGCCTATCGATAGAGGTATACCGAAGTTATGGGCCCATGTATCCCTGTTAACTTGACCCATTAAGGGGTAAATGGTTGCTCTAAGCCGTCTAACCATTGCAATGCTTCAGATATATTCAATGGGGTTTTTTGGAGTGCATGCACCAGCCCTCGTAGACCAAAAACGAGAGCCAGTAAATAATGCAGACAAAAAATATAGAATGTGTTCTAAGGTAAACGACACTAAACCAGCTCAGATTTGGTACCCCCTTCAGATATTTGCAATCATCGATGGCTAGCGTGAAGCTATCTTATTCCTATATGGTCACACACGACAAAGACGCACAGGGAGCATAGGAAGCCCTACTCTTACCCAACAGGCAATCAAATTATACTAGAATCCGAATTCAACGTAATCTATCGTGAGCCTTCAACCCCTTTTAGGTAGTGCGCTTACACACACTGGGGACCGATGAAGCGATAGGTATTCGCCTGTTCACATCAGAAATATGCACACAAAAGCGAATGGTTCAAGCTCTCCACATACCCTGGCTTGAAATTGATCATCAACATCACCACCACCACCACTCTAGTCACAATCAATCTCAGCCGAACATAGACGCATAGGGCATATCTCACCTCTCCCTCTCCCCATCTCAAGTGATCTTTCGACCCAGCGTGAATAATGTATCCCCACTGAAAACAAACCCTTATATGATCTGTACAGACACGATTAAAAACCATTCGAAAACAACAATATACAATGTTGAAGGCTAGTAACAGTGATGCAAGTGTAACTTGGTCAATACTGTTCAAAAAAGCTTATCATTTTGCATAAAGATACTGGTAATTTTCCCTAGTTTCACTTAGATTCTTTGAGAAACAAAGAGTTCAAACAAGAATATGAGAAACCGTCAATCACCAATGTACCACTAGTTGTACTCGAAAAATTATTCATGTATTTTGGTTACTCATTAGTAATACAATTTTGCTGTTCGCATAAAGAACTCTACTTGATTGTTGAAATGAATTCGATGCTCAAACATTTGGGAAATTTTAGTTCCTAATAAATGGACGCACAAATAACGTACGCTGATAAAGCTGAAATCCACTGTTTGTTTGTTATCTAAGTGACAGCTCTTTGATGCGATTTTTCTCTTCGAAACTTTCGAAAAAGTAATTAACTCCCACACTATCGTGGTTTTGTCATCATACCTTTAAAATCTGTCAATGTAGTTCTGGTTCCAACTTATCGCCAGAATGCTTCTAGGTTGCGTGAACAAACTTCCTTCAGGTGGTCGATAAAGTGTGCTTAACAATGAAATTGAGGGTATTTGGTTTATTGGTGCTGTGATTTGTAACAAGTTGAACAGAGGACACATTAGGCTTCTTCCAACAACTCTAAAAGCTACAATGATATCCAGACTGTATTAAACAAGAATGGTGAAGCGCCAGGTCCCAGAGGAGTCCACGAGAGACTCAAAACTAGAAGAAATCCTGTCCACGTTGGATGGACATGAAAAGAAGTTGTCCACAATGAATGGCAATTCACAATCCCTGAATAAGTAAGGCCCTAGGCAGGTTGGAACAGCACACCGAAATAGCCCTGGTTAGATTGAGAAATGTAGTGATTAAGGTGATCCCTGAAGCATTGTGTGTTGCAGCGAGACAAAGGGAACGTGACGTGAGACGCCATTTGATGCCATTTACCAAGACCAATCGAACACTGTATCAGCTACTGCGGACATACACTAACTAGAGAGTACGCAACGCCGCTTCACAAAACTCGTCGTAGGATGTAGGAACCTGAGCCACAAAGGCCACAAAGGCTGAAGTTATTCTCCCTCAAAAGGAGGATAAAAAGGATCTAGTGGAGGCCTTTAAATTGATAGAGGGATACACAGCACCAGATAAACCTCTCGTTAGCCTATGCGGAAATCCAGCACTGAGAGGGCACACATGGAAGCTTGACAAACCCAGGGCGAGTACGACCACCAGAGCATATTTTTTCTCGTGCAGGGTGAATAACGCCTACGGATATGATGGCGTCTTCAAGCTTCTGCTCAACCAGTGTTAAGACGAAGTGTTCCCGGAGGACCTATATCCTAATGAGTGTCCTCAGATTACTTATTCGCCTGTTTTTCTTTCATCCTGCTTCGCTCTATTTACTCTTGAACTCTGCGTTCCAAAAGTGCTCCACTTTTGATGTCAAACTGGAGCACTTCCCTCCCCGCAAACTCGTTTGACTTGCCCGATACCCTGCTTGAGGGACCAACCACGAGGTGTAGTGTGCGACGTCGGATAAGCGGCGTGAATCTGCACAACTTTTAATGACTGACAGAGTACACTGCCTGTCACCATTGCTCTTTCGCAGACGAAGAACGACAAAGAATACAAGCGATAAACTGTCAAAGCCCTGTGAGAAGATGATCGCAGCTCATTAGCGCAGGAAACAGGACGGTACCTGGCCCAAGCCGCACGTCCTGGGCTCTGACCCGACCTGACCTGCACAATTTGTATCCGAATATATTTCGCTGCATACTACAGATTATATAGTAATATTTGTGATCACAATAAATTGATAAAAAGTTGCCGTTATTCAGTTCATAACTGTCATGGTTTTTTCCAAAGTAATGCTTACGGAAAATAGGCTTCCATCTTTGAATGGCGATTGCTTCAGCAAACTGCAGTAAGCGTGAATTGGTGTTAGATAGGATCACGAGGAACGCAGTAGTTCGGTCGAGCTGATGCTGTCTCAAGTAAATGACATGCGATGGAAGCGGGTGGTGTTCGTCAGATCGGTGACCTTTGACCTGTTTCCCATCGGTTAACAAGTGTCCACCCACCGTGGGACATGTTTAGTCACTCGGAATCGAAGTTACCGCTCAGTTCGTCCTAGATAGGTTGCCGAGCATCCACATGTGAACGTGTATAGGTGTTATCTGGCATGAAGTACTTGACTGGGGGACGGGTAGTTGTCTGCATGTGTGAAGTAGGACAAGGTCCGCAGTATGGTATGACTGTTTGATTGCTGATTTGAGGCGGCGTGCAAACAGCTCGGCTAGATTATCGCCATGGAATGGGAGGCGCAAGAAAACTTTGCATTTATGGATGGATGTTGTTAACCATTTGGGCTCCTATATAGTGCAATGTCGGTTTACAAACGCCCATGGGTAATCATTAAACTGAAACACTTTCTTTATTAGATAAATCTCGTCGGTTAGCGTGTTGGCTGTACACAGCCTACGGGCTCATTACGCCAGGCTTTTAACTCAGGGGTACAAATGTAGTGGAATGTAAGTGCTGCCCCGACCACTTATGTTTGCGGTATACAGATCGGCGCAAGCCAACGTCTTGACGTCGGGTTATCAGCAAATCCAGAAATGCAAAGTTGTTTTCACGTTCGTGATCGATGGAAAGCTTTCCATTTCTGAGGACGGCATTGAGTTTGTGGAAGAGTTTGATAGATTACAAGAATATTTTCCATATAGCTTTCGTAGAACAGCATTAGACTGAATGTACTGGGTAGTTTATTCTCAATGCTTGCTATAAAGATATCCGCCAGTATAGGTCCTAGTGGAATTCCCGTGTCAACGCCATCAACCTGGTGAAAATAACTGCTTTCAAATTTGAAACACGTTTTCAGTGCATCGCAGGATGAAACGCTCCAGTTCGCCACTGGCATTTTCATAATAATGTTCTCCTGATATATATGATCACAAATGAAATTGACTGTTTCGTGCAATGGTACGCTGGTGAACAGTGATGTCACATCCATGCTGGATAAATGCTGGTATTTAATATCCATGTTGTCCAGTTGTTGCGTTTCCCAACACGAGTCTCATGACCATTATTTCCCGCTTGTGACCGAGAGCTCGAATTGATACAAGCTAAAAGAACAATGTATAGTCATATGGTTCTGAAGCAAACACCGTCGTGGTGCAGATATCCATGGCATTGAGTTAAAATCTGTATCGCACCCTGCGATTAGTCTGTGAACCTCAAGTAAGTGATCTCTATAGTTTTAACATGCCATTAGACAGAGCTCTGACCCAATTCAAGGACGATAAACTGGCAAACAGAGAGCGCATGCGGCAGTGTGAATATTGTCCGATGATCTTCCGTAGCCGCCTTCTAGGTTTCTTCGTCTATCGTAATCAGTTAGTCCACTGAGCACGATATCAACACAATTAACTCCCTGGGAATCTGGATTGGTAAATCTCATCAAAAATTCCGTAATCTAAATGATACGTTGTTGACATGAACAACTCTTTTATGCGGGTAGTAAGGCGTTGGAATATCGGACGGAATGGTGCATATGCACTGCTGTTGCTATTGTGGTTCGAAGCCCAAGTCCTTTGTCTCCTGAGCGCATATTGGACTGGATAATATGAGGATGCTAACTAGAGATGATTCTTGAAAAAATGGTCAATCCAACAAATCAGAGTGAAAAAATTCACTCTCACTTTGACAACGAGATTGTTGGGAATATAGGGACGGCAATACGTAGAGATTCTCAACCCATTTCTATTCAATCATTGTGATTCGATGCCTTAGTGTAATTAAAAGGAATCAATAATCTTCATACTGGTTACTGTTATAACGACCCGTGCAACCACGGAATCCGCTTAGGGTGAACACTCTGTTAAGTCCGGTAAAGTGAGGTGAGGTGAGTAATAAATGATTTCAGAGACATTTACACTCCCGATAAAGAGAGGAGGAACTTAAGCAAAGGGACAAAATGTGTCATGAAAAGTTAGGTTGCGGATGGTCACATTAGAATTTCTGCACTTTGAGCACAATGTGTGTGTGACGCATTCCACAATGGGATTAACATGTAGTCAGATGTGCACAAACAAGTGAAACGTACGTGCTCCCTATGCGTGAAATGTCTAAAGTCCGCAAATCCCATCAATGAGTGCTCAAAACGGTCCGGATATATTCGTTCGCGATTTGCCTTATATGCATCTATCCTGAGAGCTGACAGAGGTATTATGCTTTGGGGACGTTCACGGCGATTTCTGTTCTAGAGAATGAAGAGAATAGTCACCCCTTTATAACAGAAAATCCGTTAGTTCTATTAAAGAGGCAAAATTTCATCAGTTAATCTCTTGCAGGTAATTTCGAGACCCTTCAGATTCGACTCAGTGATGGGAATGAGTGATGATACCTTCTACTCGCCAGAATCTCATCACAACCAGAATACCATTTATCACCTATTTATATTTATTGAATTGCTGTCTTGAACAATTGATAAATCTAAACAGAACACTAGTAGACATTATCAAAATCAACTGGTCTATTCATTTGTGCAGATTAACGCAGTTAAATTTGAGTGCTATTCGCATGAGACAGTGCAAACCGTTGCTCTTTCATAAACCACTTTTCAGCTGTTGCTGTTCAGTGCATAATCGTTAAGCTTGACGTATTCTAAATCTTCTCTCGCCCACATCGCTTATCACGGTGTACCTGAGATGGACAATTTCGTCCATTTCACAACATTTCAAATCATGGAACCGTTTCATCTCAACCATAATTGTATTTTTGTTGTTCATGCATGTCCGTGTGTAATGGTGACTTGTGTAGCACACTGCGTCACATGATTTCTTGATCGGTAAAGTGATGGGACCTGAGACCGCCTCAGTTTGACTTATTCCGACATCTATAATCGACTAAACATTGCACCATTCTACCTTAAATGATAGTTTCTCGGGTGGATAGATTTAGTCAGAGAATGCGATGGCTCATCAGTTTAGTGATCCAAACATGTGCTCAGGAAGTGACGTGTGAATGTGATGCGAACACTGAAGATTCGACGGTTTTTTCTGTGTGTACCAGTGATTCGATGCTGCGTGTAATGACATGACATCCTAAATTTGCATAGTGGCTGATCACAGTATCCAAAATTTCAATTGGAACCACAAAATACATATTTTGCTGAGTTCCACTTGTTGTTGTCCACTTCACACATATTGTGAGAAACAATTCGATGAAGAAACTCAACATTTTCACACCGGTTTCGATAATATGACCGCCGCAACGGTCATTCTTCACACAAGGAGGCACAAATAAACGGTTCATCTGGTAATATGGACACATTCGCAACTGAGTTACTATAAAAATATTATTCTGGAATATGTCCAAATTTGTGAAATTCATAAGCGCAAGTCAACCAGCCAAAAATGGGTTTTTCAGAAATAAGTGTGTCACCATAAAGCATGAGATATACATTACGAGGTTCTTGTAATGGACAATCCCTCTTTTCGCTATCTTCGTAATGCCGTTCGGTCAAGTTTCAGTATAATGCGATTAAAAGTGCGCTGACCATATGTTAGAGGACACCAGTCGGTTTCGCCTCTGATGGAAAATCTCTCTGTCTCGTTGTAGCATTCAAACAACCTTTACTGCCGGTATCGAGCAAATAACAGTAAAAATGATCCAATTCGTGCAAATAAATCTTTCCCATATCACAAGTTTACATTGTTCCGACCGATTGTCGTGAATTTCTAACCAATCTTGACAAATGTAGCACAGTTCCGCTATTCCACAAAACCACCTTGAACCGCAATGACGGAGTTATTCGGCGTATCCGTTGGATATTAGTCCAGTGCTTCCTAGCTTTTCAGTTCACTCTTCATTTGACATATACATGAGGAATTTCCCCTTTCAATCTATTATTATCCGTTTAATCGAAAACCATAATTAGATCTATCACAGCTCAATGAACAATGCCGAAATGTTGGAATTTTGTTGGCTGAGTATTACTACATCCTCTCTCGGTAACTCACTCAAAATGTACTTTTGTTTGTTTACGGATAAGTTAGTTCATTCGGACTGGACGGGGTTTAGATAGCCTCAGTCCAATCGGTGACATTTGACGGCCGAAACATCAATAATCTTGAGGGGTTTCCAATGAAGTGCGATTGGTTGGATTAACTTGAAGTTACAACGGATTCACTTGAAGTTGAAAATGGTATCCTGCTACTTTTGTGAGATACTACTTATGAGTGCGTTGCACTCATCAGAAAGCAATTGTTGGAATTCCGCGGCATCCGCGAATGAATTAAAGGGGTTGCTATTGTAACTACTGAATAAATAAACAGACTCCCAGGTTGGCGGTCACCGATGAAGAAAAGCTCACGAAAACACTAACCAATTGTTCCTAATTAGATATTTCATGTGAGGCGTGGAAAATTAAATTGGATTGAATTCATTATTTAATCAAATTAAATTCGCTATTCCTCATATAACCATTATTCAGTTTATGAAAGTTTCCAACTAAGTCATAATGTTGGTGGCTCGTGCCGAGATGAGCAAGATCCGTGGCCCGCAACAAGATCGGAAAGATGGGTTGTGCTATATCGTGTAAATGGAAAATGAGAAACTTTCAGAGCAGCTGTCCAGTGACCGAGTGGTTGACATGTTTTGCGTTATATCTTTGAAAGTTCGGGTTCAATCCCCATTTAGATCGATGGGTTCGCATTGCTTATGAGATCCAACCAGGTGGAAACAGCTATCCAGTGCTCTTCAGCTCACGCCTCATTTACACGAAGAATTCATCATCAAAAATTGGGCGTTTCGTTTCATGTTATTTTATTTGCCCTTATTAGGTGCTTTTCTTTGAATAAAAAACTCTTCTAGTCTCAACTCTGCGTTTTTGATTATTATATCTAGTGCTACCACTATTATTTTTACTACTACTACTACTAATACTGTATTGATGATGACTTCGTTCGACCCTTGACCGCGTTCAACCGAAAATAAGGTGGGATAGATACATTTAAATTGGAACTTATGGAACATCTTTAAACGCTGACCCGTGAACGGTCTCCTATACTAATTTTAATAAACTAGCCTGATTGCGGCTCCGGTGGTGTTGACTGTTTAGTTAGCCTCTGCTTAGTCGGTACGGGATATCCAGTGAGTATCACCAAATGTGGAATTGATAGAGACCGTTGATCATTAAATCAGTGTGTTTGATTCCAGATAGATGAATTGCTCTGCATCTGTTTCATTTAGTCTGAAATGTGAATTTTTGAGTTCCAAACATATAAACACATTCCTAATGACCGAATTGTACGTAGTGATTTTTTAGCAGGAATGAAACTAGCTCTCTGCAGCGTGTTTATTTAAAACATCCCAAAAGAATTTGATCAAATCATTTCTTCAGAAAGCCACAACTTTGATCTGGATGTGGATCTAATCTGGACGTGTAAATCAAGAAACAACAGAGCAATCAGTGTTTCTCACCATTCCAGGTAAAACGCGTTTATTTTAGAAGTATTTTCTACTATAGCTAGTTCACTGTTCTCGGAAAATTGACGTAATCCCGTGCCACAGATGTCCTGTGAATATTTGAACAAGTTGCACCTGTTCAACGGCTGCATCTCACTGTTCAACAACAGTATTTGTCGTCTTCCACCAGTGTGAAGTAGGTGGTTCTCTAACCTGCAGTGTTCCTTCTTCATTTTGCTGCTCATCATTCGATTCAAACAAACAGGAAACCTTCCACCGTTACGAATGCAAAGTTTCTCAAATCGTCAATTCGCGTTTGTGGTGAACTGTTCGCTTATTTCTTTTGTGTTCTCCTCGCGAATGTGCAATTGTCGGCAACAGTTGCACACGGGTTTCAGTGGAAACCCAAAATCTGTCAATGTCAATTCAGACTGAAAAGTTGTTGGTTCTTGTATGCGCCACCGGACCTCTGAGCACAAAATAAGAACGGTTTAGCACCAAAAACAAAACCATTCATCGGTTTTAAACAACTTGTTCTAAACTGTTCGCAAAAAGTGGTACAGGTTTCAGGTTGTGAAACAATGCAATTTTACAAATCTGTATTCTAAACATTTAGAGATCCTCGTTAACGTTTTTGTGGTATTTGTATTGACTTCTTTCAATAACTCGATTAAAATATGAGTTTTTGGGCCGTCGTCCGTATCATGTGTTCCAATAGGATTGGAAGACTGAATGTGATTGACTATAAACATAAGGGACATGAATGTCTACAAATAGCGACATTTTCTGGTTTCGCATTCAATATCAAGTTGCAGAAATTTCAAGTTTCGAAATTTTATTGTCCATTGCATGTGGAAATCTTAAGATTGATTAATTATTAATTAGCACTGTGACGATTTGCTTACTCCAGCTTGGTTTACAGTGTAACATCTGTATCTTATCCGGGGATTACCGAATTTCGTGTTTAATTGCTCTATTTTCGTCGGGGGCTTAACATGTTTATTCCATGTAAACAGATTATGCCTCATCTTCTTCATCAATCAGATTTCAATATAACGTTGCTGAAACTGCCCTTCAATATTGTATATTTTGTAATTTTCAGTTACATTCTCCACCTCTTCATTGTGTTAAAATTAGATAACTGATTTCAGTATGTGTTCATTGATTGCGTATGAGTACACGCGTTCAGAGGTGAATACTTGTTTTCAATGATTTACCTGCTGGTCTGTACAGATCATATAAAGAAGTGACATGTTAAAAGGGATGAGCAATCAGTCACTCAGAGGTCAGAGTGATTGGTTGTGAGAAGGTGAGTGGTGCGACGTGATTCACTCCAGTATGTGACCGGAGCACCGCAATCAGGTTGTGATGAGATGGATTTTCGACCATGGCAGTTGGATGGTATGCGCTAATCACATAGGGTGCGTCTGACCAAAAACACGTTGATTGCTGCTGCAGTGACACGGTTATTTGGATGGTTGAGGCAGTACTTAGATTTCATCACCCCCTACCCCGCTCCCAAATTTCTCTACCAGCCAATTACCGCGACCTTCGAGTGATTCGTTGTCTCTATCGTCTTAACATGCCCCTTCCCGATGGGGTTTTGTACAGGCCAAAACATAAATCCATGAAAACAATTGTTTGCCTTTGAACGTATGCTCTCTTTAAACTGACAGAACTAAGAGTACTATGGACAGTTACTGAAGGGTTGAAAATATTTGCGTATATGAGGTTAGTTAAAAGGTTAGGTACTGAGAAACAAAACGGCTCTGGGAGACTATCATTAAGTGAACACCTATTTCACAGGCTAGGTATAAAAAAGGGTTCAAATGTTGTTTGGTAATTAAAAAATTTAAATATCAGCACTCCGTTACATTGACGAATTTGACTTTGCTTTTTTACCAATTGAGTTCTTTAAATAACTGCTCATTTTTGTGGCTGATAGTGGATTTGAGCCTATTTTATAAAGAATATTAATAAACTTATCGACTGGGCTCACGGGGGAAGTTTTCGACTTATTCACTTCATTCTTTGTAAAGCACAATGCTGAAACCAAAATGTGTGTGACATGATCTGTTACGGGAACGATAACAGATATAACGTAGGACGAAATTTGAATTGCGCTTAAGGAATCTGTGAACAATACAGAGCTAACTGCAGGAAAACGACGCGTAAGATAGGACAAATAAGCTAAGTCTAACGACGATAGCTAGCAGTAAACAGCGATCCTGTGAATCTAGATTAAACGCACGGTCTGGGCAGAAAAAACGGCTTTGGGCAGCAGTAATGATATTGAACGTGGTTCTATAAATAATTACAGTATCAAATATATATAAAATAAGTACTCACGACTAGATTGACACGACGCCGATTTAACTAGCGCGTCAAGGTCAGAATATAAAATCAAGAATTATAAAGGGCGGTGATGCAGTTAAAGAGAAATAGAAAAAGAAGGAAAGCATATAAACTATAGGTCTCGTATAGAGCGCAACGAGTTGGGATATGGTGTAGCGCAAAACTGGATAAATGTTAAAGTTTGGATAATAAAGGATTCACAAATCTTTTGCTTGGTCGATGATTAAGGAATCGTTTCATATCGTTCAGTTGCTGTGGGTTAGTTAGGCCCGAACCGTGGATGGTCTAATTTTAACATTCCTTCCAATCTCTATTATCTGATAGCTCACACCTCATCGGAGAGCGTGTTATTCCTGAATAAATACAGCCTTATCTAAATCCCTAGAGAGATTTTCAAATCTGCTAGCAAAACCTTTAAAACTACCCATAATACCGTGTCCTTCGTTATCAGTTCATGACGAAATTTCGTAATTTCCTCAATTAATTCGGTACAATGCCGATTCTTTGGCTGCTCACATATTTTTCACTTCTAATCTTTGACTTGGCCAGTTTCAAAACTTCATTCATTTTTCTCCCAGGTAGTTGTCGTACGTAGTTAGCAGAGTGGTCACAAAAGAGCATATCTCAACTCAAATGATCCTTTAAATTTTTAAATATAACTTTATTCATTTGAAAAAAGCTATGATTAGTCGGCTGATCAGTATTGACACTTGCTCAATAAAAACACACGTAGCATTGAGTTCCCTTTATGCGTTTCAGCAATACAGAAAGAAGACAAATGTAACGAGATGTTAACATTTCCTTTAATCTTCTCAATCACTGTATTGAATAAAAAAATTGTCTGTTACTCACTTATTGATGAGATGGAATTTCGATCATGGCGGTTGAATGGTATGCGCCAATCGCATAGGCTGTCCTATTGCATTGTTACGTTTATGAAGACGCACCGAAGTGGATGATTGAGGTTGTATTTAAATGTAGCTCTCTCCGCGTCACTCCAAACCAATCACCGCAACCT
>UZAN01042893.1:33149-44952 GCA_900618425.1 Echinostoma caproni
ATGTAGCTCACTCCGCATCACTCCCAACCAATCACCGCAACCTTAAAGTGACCGATTGTCCGTAACCTTTTAGCATTCCTATTCGTCATGCCGGCTCTTATTTAACTGTTTGAATTATTATTACTATAGGCAATTACTTATAGTCTGAAAATATTTTCGTATATATGATTAAATAGGTTATTTACTGAGAAATAAAACGGCTTTGTGAGATCATCATTTACTGAACACGTACTTGAAGGCCGAGATACAAAAAGTGTTCCACTGTTGTCTGGTAAAAAATTCAAATACCATCAGTCACATTGCCACGTTTGACTTCGCTATTCTGCCGAGTTAATTCCTTGAGTTACAGTGCTTTTCCGTCACTGATGGTGAATGGGAGCCTATTCTGTAAAGAGAATACTTAAAGTTATAAAGTTATCGACGTTTTCAGCTTGTTACCATCGTTTATCCTAAAACACAATGCTCCCACCAGAATTTGTTTGGCATGGTCGCTGATTAACGAGAACATTTTATATCGTAAAATCTTTGTTAGTTAGCGAGGGCTTAATCATGCACCGTCTAATCCTAGCACTCTTTTCAATCTTTGTAGTTTCATACCTCAAAAATCATCCGACAACCTGTTATTCTTGAACAACTACATTCGTGTATCAAAACAATAAGATCTTTCAATCCACTCATAAATTCATTAGAACTATCCATAATGCCATATCTGCAATCATCATTTTGATAACAAAATTTCATAACTTAGTCTCTAAAGATTGTTCAATGCCGATTTTTTGGCTGCGCACATATTTGTTTGCGCTCTACTTTGACTAGATTAGTGTGAGAACTTCAATCAGTTTGTTCCCCGGGAAATTATTGTACTTAGTTAGCGGAGTGGCCAAGAGAAAGCGTAGCTCAACTCAAATGATCCTTCAAAAGTTTAATAAATATAATTTTTCTTCATTTGAACAAAAGCTATGATTTGTTGGTTGATTGGCATTGTCACATCTACTCAATAAAATCATGTCTTTTTATTGTTTCTCATTAACCTCACCAGCTATTTGAAAGTAGTTGTTAAGTTCCAAAAATGTACGAGGGAATTTACCCGAAACGCTCAAATATACTATTTTCACGGTCTAATGCTCTTATAACTTCATTCACTGACATTACGCTTGATGTTTTCATTTGCCAGATTAATAGTAGAACGTTTCCATGTTGTTGTCTTTAATTTAGTGAAACCAATCATCACTTCCACAGCACAATGACAGAAGGCGGTATTATATCCAATACTCTTTGAATTACATGACACTGCAGTAAAATATACGAAAAGCGAAGAAAACACGAATGAGATAAAGAAACCTATTGCTTGATTCTTACCTTGTGACCGCAAGTTATCCCAGATTAATTTTGTTCCATTCCGTAATTGATGGGTTTAATTTTCTATCAAAAGAAACACCTATTTTCTTCGTGTTATGTTTTCCTCGAAAAACGTTGCAATAATAAACTCACTTTGGACAGATACGTATTGTTTTCGACTTTATTTGGTTTAAATGACAACTTCATAAATGATTTTCAAGTTGTTCGATTTGTTATACGGCTGGCAAGTCTCAAAATTCGGCTTCTCCTTCATATTTTGAACGATGGTCGTCAAGCAAATAGGTTTGATGTTCCACCCACCCGGTGTTCGTGAGTTTACCACCGATCATCTTCATCGTTTTTGTATTTTTCCATATAGCCTTCAGTTAGTTGCAGTTTCTGTTCCGATAATTGACCGCGCTACTGTGCTTTTAAACAAATAAAAGGAATTCAATCGACTTTTATTGATTCTTTTTATTGTTTTAGCGTCTCTTTATCGAATTGTCTAGTCCAACCCAGAGAGTTCGAGAATTACAGTTTTGAGCTGAACGCGGACTCAGAGAGTTCTATGATATCCGTTTTATCTTGGCAGATTTGACAAAATTTGCTTGCAAAAGATTATTGGTTGATGAGTTCTCGGTCAGAATTATTCGAGTTATCTGGATAGCTCAGTGCTAAATACAATCAGATAAATACAAAACTATTCAATGCGGAGGAGAATATCCTTTGAATATTATTTCTACAAAATTGAGTGCATCAGCACACTGATACTAGGGGAGTACATGCAGAAGATTTCGCATTTTACGAAACCCATGCACACTCAGGTCATGTGGTCAATAGTCAACTACAAACAGATTATCATGCAATATAAAAGAATATCGGATTTCCTTTGCGACGTCTGTTAGCTCTGCTCTACACTTAGGCTCCATAGATCTTTATGACATCGTGTCTCAATTGAACGCATTCATCTTCATGTGCAATACCCATATTGCATATTGTAAACATCATGCGTATAACTTCACGTATTGTGAGGTGTGGCGAAGGCAGGCGGGTTCAGCGTTTGTGTCATGAGCATGGACATACGTTCGAAGCCATTTCTCTCTCGCGAAGGAACCTATCATTGGACTTTGATGCGCAATTCACGGCTGACTGAAGGCGATTCATCACATAATCTGGATGAGTGAACTCTAAAAAATTTATTTTCTATCCTGGACTCTGAGCCGCTTCCAATGGTGATGCCTATTAACATCTACAGTTCTCTCATTTCCACCTATACTTTTGACAGGAAATGGGAAGCCATCTCAGGAGAATCCATAGCAGCGTAAACACAATACACATACCATAGTAGTCTAAAGATTTTCAAGTTTCAGTTGGCATGTCGTTCAAGTATAAACACCAACAAAAACTATTCATTTGCCTACCGACATTCTGTTGCCAATAATCCACAAAAGTACAACGAAACTGGGACACCGTCGATTTAATTGGTTTTCCTAAACTTGTAGCATTCCCTGGTTTGGATGTTCAAAAGGCTTCGACGGAAACCAATATGCTCAAACTGACCGATTTTCTATAGCAATCCGGAAAATATGGAAAGTTCTCATGGGGTTCATGCGTGTTGAAAATTCACTTAAACCCAGTAAGTTTCCTCTATCCAAAAGCGTATACCACTTCAAATTCAAAGGTTAACATTTCTGACAATGGGAAGTGCTTCAAGAGGTCAAATGAGAATTTGAATTAAATTAGTCAAACCGTGTATGGCACAAACGTCAATGAAAACGATGTGTTGGGTAAAATAACTTAGCAAAATATTGTTGACCTTGTTGCCGTAGGGGCTTAACGTTTCTGAATTGAGATATTTATATTGGTTTGATTTGCGCAGTCACTAATAAAAATGGTTTGCGATATATTTTTTCCCCTCTCCATATAATGGACTAAACATCACTTGATGATATTTGTGGGAGGTAAGAATCAAAATTCCTTTGAAATGCGGTTGTAAAATCAGGGTCACGTTTTCTCAACTCTGTTTAATAGCTGAATAAATAAAATTGATATTCGATCAAACGAGACACGAGCAACCGTGCAGGTTGGAGATACGCTTCGGTTTCATTTAGGTCTCATTTCTTTTTGAGCCATGTAAATTTGTAGTGCGTAGATAAGCAAAACAAAGATTTGACAAATATAGAAGTGCATGTGTACCTGTTCCTTCATTTGGATGAGTTCTTTTTAAACCTATCCATTTGTTACCACTTGAAAATAGTACAATGCTAATGGTCGAATAACACACGATGCAGTTATCGCAGTGCGAGTGAAGGTCTAAGTGTCAGAGAGGTCTTGAGCATGACCATTCCTGGGACGGGAACAGACCCCCACGTGTGTTTTGCACACATTGGTCCACCTTGTGAAGTTGAATGCAATTGGTTTTGTCAACTGAGAACTTACAAATTACACCTTTCGATTTGATTTCTGTTCGAACTACGCAGACTGTGACGACGGAAATTCACTAGATTTCGACTGAATGTTCGTGGAATGGTCTAACTTAAAATAGCCAATTACCTCTATGGTGCAGCTATAGTAAGAGTTTTGCATGATCTATGCGGTGCACACGTTGCCTTGGGTCGGGAATTTTCGTAATGACAGGTTAACGTGAGTTGAGATACCTATGTGGAAGAGCTAAATAACGATTTTTCATCCCATTTCAGCACCGTCCGAACAAAACTGAATATATAGCTGCCCAGATAGCAAAACTTGTCTACTTTCTCTACAACTTCCTGTATCAGAGTGAGATTGGGGACTGTGTCAATCCAATCTTGGAGCAGCATTTTACACTTTGAAGGTTCAAAACGCATACCGACCATGGCTACCCTAGAACTCAAACTATCCAGAAAAGCTTGTAACTTACATGGATCTTCACTTAGTAGCACAATGTCCTCTGCAAACTCTGGATCAGATAGTCTGTCACCTGAAAGTGATTCGATGCCGCTATTCTCGCACGAAGATAGGGCTGTTTTAAAAATTAAATCTATGACAAAGTTAATTCACAGTTGAATATGTTACTTGATGCATAACATAAAAAGCCGAACTCTAGTTTCCTCCAGGTATACATATAAATATCTTCAAGCAGACGCTCCGAAAGCCGTATGAAAGATCTGGTATTGAATGACAGATTATAGAGAACAAAGCTAGACTGATTTTGCAGGAAAGCAATGCTGCGTGCTTGATTGCATGGAAACATTCAGTAATAAGAAAGCTACCTATCTACATTGCTTAACTGCTTTCAATTGTGTTTCTTTCCGTTATACATTTCACAGTGGTCTTTTAAAAATAATAAGCACTTCCAAAAGGGGAAAAGAACACGGACGATATTATTGAGTAAAACTCTCACATGTAACACAAACTCTAAATTGTTTTGATTTCACAGGCAGTGAAATAAATCAAATGTAGTACAACAAAAAGTAAATGCTTATTGTTCTGTATCTCCACTTAAAGTGAACTCCGTTCTTGATTTGTGGATATATTAACAGACCGAAGATAATGAACGCCATCCACAAAAAATACCCCTTACAGTAAATAGTTTTTCGTCAAGCTTCAGACCAACCCCCCCCCCCCANCCCAATTCTTGAGCTTTTACCGTCGTAATTATGTCAAATATTACAGTGGTAATGAACTGTTGATACTAATTGGGGTATAACTTTGTGAACGGTGTTTATTATCCTCAGCCCATTATTGTATCTAAAACTCAGGAAAGTAGTTCAGTTTAAGTAGAAACACGGAACGGTAGGTACTTATTTTTGTGGTACTATATTTAATTTATTTCAGGGCTTGAGAATTCAAAGCAATTGAGCGTTTGTGTTAGATTTGAGAATTTTACTCAAAGGATTATGACTTGTTAGACGGAAACACTAAAGCTGGACGAGGTGTGTTAAATGGTTTGACAATGCAGGTGCATAGCTTAAACTCTCTCAAATCAAAATAAGGCTGCGACATGCTACCGCCACACCTTACCATTCCTAACCAAGCTTTGAAAAATCAACATTTGCAGTAAAACATTTTTATTCCACAATAATTGAAATCAGTATATTTTGTCAATTTTTGATCTTAGTAGATTACAGCGGCATGACTAACGTATTTGCGTCTAGGCTAAAGGACCACGGATCGTAGCTAGAGGATTGCGGGTATTGTCTATAGTATTGTGAGTCAAAACTAAAATTTGAAGCTTGAGAAAGTAACCTATTATTATAATCTTTCAGCTTGTTCTCTGATCGAATCATAAAACAGCTAAAGCTTCTCAAAGAACAGTACGAACAAACAAGCTGATGCAGTTTTAGTCAATGGGAAAAATAAAACCAGATGGTATCCGTCTTCAATTCAAACTGGAGGTTTACAGGTAAGTGATACCTTCAGACCTGGACGGGCTGTTTCAATATTCATTTAGAAATTGAGGGTCGGCTCTATTCATGGAGTTGACGGATCTCTTTTTTTCAATATGTGAGAAGGAACAGGTTGCTACTGAATTATGCGAATCGTTCATCTTGCCGATTTGTGTAACCCGAATTGAAGTGAATAAAATCAACATCATTTCCCAAATTTCAGTTGGCGTTATACTCAGTCGATTGTCTAACCTTGAGTACGGTGCACGGTTGGCCATCTAGCTGGTTTTAGACTTGGCCAAGTTTCTATCAACTGCATTTTCAATGTCCATCGAGTTCTACTGCCTTCACCATCGTCGCCTTCATCACCATTCCTTGTTTTCCTGTAAAAAGATATTTTTCAATTTTTATTGCATCAGGACAACTCAACATCATCCTTTGTCTCAAATATGCTCCAGGTGCACGAGCTCACACGTACACCGCGGCCGAAAAACAGTCTCAACCAGTCCGGTGAACGGGGTGAACCAAGCAACACCTTTTATCAAAACAACGTTTAGATCTTGTGAAATGTTTTCACATTTTATGGGTCAAAATTCATTCCGTTTGTCGTAACCTTGAGGATCACGCGGTTACCTGGTGGCTTCAACGCTTGACAGAAACAAAAATATATTTTTTTAAACCAAAGCTGAACTATGCTTATACGGTGCATCCCAGCACATAAATAAGACAATACAATTACATCCATGTAATTGGAACATAGATGCGACTTTGTGTATCACACCCTTTGTACAAACAAAAGAAATGGAAGTGTTTCACCTCATATTTATGCCCATTTACGGTTCCTTTAAGGTAACCAACAAAATAAGCTTAAATACTGCGGGCAACAAACCACATAAAATCTGCCCGGTATAGCCGTCCTATTAAGCCGGATGATGGTAAAGCTGCCTAGCTCCAATTTTGGGGGCTAGAGAACGGTCTACACTGGCAATTATGGCCCAAAAATGCTTGTTCAGCCCAACTTAATTCGCTTGTTCATGTTGTACAGGTGTACTGAATTTCAAAGGAAACACTACGCACAATCTGTCTTTCTTATCCAAACAATGTTCGCCCATGTCATGTGTGTTGTGGTGATTAGAACAATGTGCAAACGATCGGGGGTTGTTCCTCGGTCAGTTGAACTCAACTCAACCCCATAGAGGTATATCCCTAAGCTAACTGTGAAGTTAAGCTATTATTTTAAATCTTATGGCATGCCAGTTACCTAACGAGTCGCGCGTATTTGTATTTCGATTGTTCCAAGGAAATACCTGACAGCGGAATGAACCAACCAACCACCCGATCGAGGTGTAACAATGTCTGGTGCGGTGAAAACTCTCAAAAGGCTTCACCCGTTGACAACAATTATTTTTGCAAAAAAGATTTCCGGCAGTTACGAAACATTCAACATCGTTTTCTGTTCCCCGTGCCAAGTTACAACTGCTGATTTAACCGAATAGTCTGTATGCTTAATCATTCTAACAGCAAAGACTCTAAGCTCACTGCATTTGTTCCCTTGAAACAATCTGCTCCTTGCCAAATGGAAACATTGGCTCTCCCACCGAAATTCCATGAAACATTTACATGTAGGTTACACGTATGTTAAACTCAAATGCACTGTTCAATGCATATCGACAGAGATGGGCCAACAAGCGGTCTCTCACAAAGAACAGAGGGGAAATTTTCTGTCTACATGCGGGTATGAATGACAAAATGACTGCGCTCACTTAAAGGTCTGTGTCCTCCGGATAATTTTGCAATGATGAAATCGCTCAGAGTTGAAAGGCTATTTCGGTCAGTGTTTGTCGGCTCGCTTCAGTTCTGTTTAGCCTATTGCGATTTGGTTATCACAGTAGGAACGCGTACAGCAACACCACGCAACGTCCACGTAGAGAAGAAGTCCACGTACTAGTGAACACCGAGAGTGCTGTATCGAATAGTAATTCCTAAAATCGGGTACTGGGCTCGGATTTACGTTTGAACCAGCGGAATGCAAAGTTAATTTTCACCGAATTTGTTTTTCTTTAATGTGGCATTTGATTACAAGGCTACTTTTTAAATCACCTCAAATGCTTCTCACTTCCATGAATTACAGTTTAATATTTGAATAGTGGTTAGATCAACCGATGATTGTGCGTAAAGATGATGCTTAAAAGACGCGTAGTCTACATAAAAATTACCATATTCCTACCAAAAATGAGAAAAAGCAGTAATGAAATGTCATCCAGTAGCATTGTCCACCCGACATCTCACTAAGCTGAATAGTTAGATAATCACGAAGGAATGTGATATAATGGAAGATAGAAGATCAATGAATTGTTCAATAGGTAATACCCTCCGCTTCCTTTGGCTTTTGCTCCAAAAAAATTACATCAAGTAAAAGACCTTCAACCGGATGTATTGAATTTCAGCTGACTCACCGTTTCTGTGTTTCTTAAATTTTGTTACTGCATTTTATTTACCATAGAATTTTTTTGTTTCACGAAAGTAGTGGCGACTTGGTTGTATGGTCATCAAATCATCACCCCTAATGTCACGACCACCGCCTGATTTGCCCCCTTGTGTGTTAGATGGCAGCCTCTTTGACTGACTGCTTACCGCTTTATGATGTATTCAATCGAAAGAAGTAAAAATGAAAGAGAACAGATAAAAACAGTGAAACAGTTGCGCGTTATCAGCGAAGTAACGATAGAATCGGTGTACAGAACAAAATGTAAGTTGATTTGAGTAGTGGTGGAGAAAATGGTGTTTGGGCACTTTAAATGACTTGTATCCTGTTTTTTGTACTAAACACCGGCAGACGTATGTTATGTTCCTGGATCGCCCAGAGCGAAAGGAAGTACAAAGACCGTCAGATCCGTGTATGTTCGAATGAATGCGTCAATCACTAAATCACATGACAGGACCGATAAAGATAACATCATAAGAGATCAAGATCAGTGACACTATCCGATCGCTCCATGAAATTTGGCACCCCTAACATCTCAACCCATAATCCCTCCAGCGTCGTATGATTTCATTCCTGGGTTTACGTGGTGTGGCTGGTAGCTGATCATTTCGTTGCGCAAACAAATCCAACATTTAGGGTTACTTGTATGGGGGCCGTGCGGTGTATGTTGAAATGTCGTCTAACCACTGGTATGTATGATCATCAGGTATGATTTTTTCACATTCATCTGGGTTATATTTTCTTCGCAGCTGATTTGCATTTCTGATCCATTATTCTGTTCCTACTCGCAGTTCGTAAACAACTCGACCTCGTTTTCCTGCTACAGTTCCAGCAGTCAATGTTTGACGATGTGTTTTGAAGTCTTTTGTTTACACCTTTCGCCAATATTGAATCCACGTTTAGGTTGTAGCTTCTGAACTTCCATTAGTGCCATACAACTATCATTTGCGAGTAGCTTAGGGAGCATCATTTCCTGTTTTATCCTCGTTCTTCTCCCAGGCAATCATTCAGTGGGTGATACAACGCTTGGCACATTTTGATTTGGGGTGATTCTGTAGTTTAAAAAAATGGGTCAATAACCCTGTCTGTTTACCTACTGACCATTGGCACCCCTAAAACATTCCGCGAGGTCAACAATAGTTCCATTTAAAGTGAACCAGACAGAATTCCTGTGAACAACAAATACCGATAAAGCCAAATTAAGAACAGTGTTCAGTATATACGAAATAAAACATTTTTGATAATTTACCAAATGAGCAAAAACTATTTCTTCTAACTAATACAGGCCAGTTGACTAGTTATGAAAAATTAGCTCGTTTCTGCCAGACTTTGTTTTTAGTTTACCACTGTTGCCACATTTGTACCATGAATCCATAAGTAGGTGCTTTATTCTCAATTGTTAAGAAACAGTTTTCACTACTGGCCTAACAACTTCAAGGGAGCTTGTGTGTTTGTGTATCTTCCGAATTCCGTTAAGCTGGCTGTTGTGCATCCTGTTTTTCAATGGTAGCTGTAACTTAGCGGAACAGCATCTGTTTGATTATGCTATTCTGTATAAATTTGACAGAGTGTACAAATTGACTAAGCGCCATGAATAGAATTGTAGAAATCTCGAATGAATGAATCGGTTTTAATAAAGAAATACACCAAAGTGGATTTATCATGCATGGTCAGTAGTGGTAGAATATAAGATATTTGACACAAAATCTTTTTTCATCGCTCCGTCATTGTCTGGAAATCAACCTGAGCTTCAAATGTGCTCACCATCAATCACCAGCTGCTTCCAACCCAGAAATACAACGATTGGTTGATCAACCCTAAGCCAATCGGAAACGAATGAAGGATATAGAAAACTTGACAACTTTACCGTTGACCAAAGCTCAACGCTCAGTCTCCCACAACAACTACAGACCATAGATGTATTTGCTGAGTCTGATGATAAGAAACCAAGCGACCATTTATATCCTTTGTCTATTAGGCGTGCTGCTTCGCCAACGTGAAGCAGTCTGTCCGGTGGATTTTTTGGACGCGGGAGGTGTGTGTTTACTTCGTGTAGCACGTGGGGTAACATACTATGAGGCGCATCAAATCTGTGAGCAGGAGGGTCAAAAACGCGGTCTACGACTATTTATACCCGGACGAAACGCACCAAAAATGTGCTCGTATTTCTCCAATTTGATCGTATTCACTGGATATCATGCTTTATTGAATCGCTCTGTGAATCTTCGGGCCGGCTGGCGAGTTACCGATCCGGGTTACGCCAGATTTGTCACAACAGCCTCGGATACTACTATCCAGTGGTCAGGTGCAGAACCAAACAATCAGTTGGAGGCAATTTCCCAATTTAGGTACCGCTTACATATTGATGACACTCCTGAAGCCCGCAATGCAACTGATGTCATTTGCGAAATTTCCTCCCGTTCGCCCCAGGACGGTCTGGAACGATTTGAGAAAAACTGGCCGTACCAGTTGAATTCACTTTTTCTTCAAGACAGCTCCATTGCTGGCAGCTTTCAAACCTATGCCGCGCTGACTTTGTTCACATGCGTTTTACGGTACGTCAGCAGATAATTATTGGTTAATTTCTTCTTCAAATTATTCTGAATATTTTTATTATCCGTATCAGTGACTGTAAAAGACAGAAGTGATATTCAACATCAATGTCACTTGGTCTTATTGCACCGTGATCGCACATTTAAACAAGCACGTCAAACAAATAAACACGAATTGATATGAGCCATTGGAACGAAATGTAAGACAAGTCAGTGGTATAATGCACGTTTGGTTAATAGTTTAGTCCAAGTTAGATAACACATTTGTTAATACGTTATGACGTTTGACAAGTTGAAAAACGCTGAGAAGTGAACGTTATAGTGAACGGCGAGGGAGGGCAGGACATAGCACCAAACGATAGGGCAATATCGGTTTTGACGCAACCACAAGCAGGGTAACAACAGATGCATCACCACTCTCTTGCAAGGTTCAATGCGCCTCTCAAGATGCGAGTAAATGTAAACTGTGTTAAGAATTGAAACAACTTTTTCCCCATAATGAACCTGAATAGAGAGTAAGATAGGTTTGCTTTGCACAATTTGTATCCGAATATATATTTCGCTGTATCTCATCCGGTGCATACTATAAATTATATCATACTCAAGAACACAATAGATTGATAATTAAATTGAGAAAAATGTCCCATAGTGGGTGGTCAACTTTGTTAACCAATGGGGAACAGGACTGTTTGACCCCAACAAAATACCATCCCGTTATTTTCTTACAGAAATGTGGTTATATTGGCTTGAGAAGGAACTCTTCGAAAACATTTGTTCACCTACGATCTCTTCTTCAATTACGTCACTGGAATTATCATGTGATATATTTGCATATATGTATATGTATTGTGTATATCCTGTTAACCCAACTGAATAGGGGATTAAGAAAAACACTAGGGGGACATCAGTAGGTTATCCAAGCTGATGAACTGATGTTTGATGTAGAGTGCATTAAACCAAGTTAACTGTATTAGGAAATTGACAATCAATCTGATTCGTCATATGGGAGGCATCAGAGTTCAGAGGCGAATTCAAAAATGCTGAAACTACTTTTTAACCTT
>UZAN01042894.1:9431-39962 GCA_900618425.1 Echinostoma caproni
GAAATCTACAGGTTAACCGCGAATGCCTTTGATCACAAGACTTGCACTTGTTCCAACGTCGAATCCGTTGGTCACCGTGGGTTGGAGAACTGGTGCTGGGTATCTCCGAATCTTCCATTTCGCCTGCTCGCCAAGCTTGGCAATTTGTTTGCAAATTTTCATCACCAGCCGAGGTGACATCATCAGTGCTTGTGAAGTGGCAATGTTCTGCTTTTACCCGTTCGTTTATACGTGTTCTAATCCAGCGACTATTTTTGTCCCCTGTTCTCACTGTGTTCGACTCGGTTCACCGTTAAACTGGTGCGAGGGAGTGAGGGTGGGAGAGGAGGAGGCTGTCCTTTCGTCCTAATTACGGTTTCCGTCCGTTCTCAGGTCATGAGGTGACCTCTTTTGTTGCGTCATTTGGTCCTTCAGTTGCATTGGCATGTACACGTGATCCAGTTCGATGCGTTTGCTCATTGAGTTGATTGAATGGTGCCAGGCCTCGAGAAATTCTCTGGCGTGTTTTAACCGGGCTTGGTCGATAATTCTCAAGGATTCGAAGTCAAATTGATGTCCTTCTTGATCTTCGTGGAGGGATAGTGGGTCATATTTCTGACTGCCGATTGGTGTTCACGGATCGTAGTTGACAGTTTTCTCCCAGTATTCCGAAATAGTGTTTTGAACAATTCTTGCAGTTGATTTTGTAGATGACGCTGCTCTTGTCCTTCTCCATTGTTCCCTCCTTGGGTTTTGACAGAAGTCCCCATAGACAGGCAATCGGTTCTGTGGCCGACTTGGATTCCATATGATCTGAGTAGTCTCGCTGTCATTTCCGAAACGTCGTTGATGTACGACAGGGTCGTCCTTGTTCCCGATTCTCCTTCTGTTGTTTTCTTCTTTCTTTGAGTCAGAGTTCTTCTAATGAAGTTTCTGGGGTAGCCATTTCGAACAAACATTTTAGGGAGGTTTCTTTTATCTTTCTTCTTGAGTATGTCGGTGCTGCAGTGCGTTTGGATTCTTCCGAACAAGGCTCAAACAAAGCATCTTTTGTGATTGTGTGGATCATTACTTTTTAAGTTTAGGATCTGATCTTTATGTGTTGTCTTGCGGTAGACCGTTGTCTCCAGTTTTCCTGATGGCATTCAAGATGTCCAAAAACACCAGTTGTTCATCCTTCTCGGTTTCCATTGTGAACTTGATGCCATTGAAGGTGTTATTGATAATATTGTACGTTCGTTCGAGTTCCGACTTTTTCAAGATGACGAATGTGTCATCAACGTATCGAAGCCAAAGTTTTGGCATGATCCTTGGTAGTATCTTCTTCCCCAGCTTCTGCATTACGGCTTCGGCTCTGAATCCAGAAATTGGCGATCCCATTGTTTTTCTTTTCATAGATTTTAGTAGATTTCACTCTCAAATTTTAAATACGGCTGAAAGCATAGTTCCATGAGTTCGCAAATGGCAGCTGGTTCCTTTCGTGGGTTTGGTGGGTGCTCAGTTATCAGTTCCCGCAACGTGGATCTTGCCAGATCCAAGTCGAGCGAAGTGAACAAAGCGCTGACGTCAAACGAGACCATTTTTTCGTCTTCTTGGATGTTGACAGTTTTGAGCTTGTCCAGGAACTGTCTTGAGTTCATGACGCTATACTCGTGTCCAGCGTGTCCAGCGGCTTGAATCGGTTGCATAATTCTTTTGCCAACTTGTATATGGCTGTTCCTGGATGGGAGACGATCGGCCTCAGGAGAATTCTTTCCTTGTGTACCTCCGGCAGTCCGTAGAATTATTCGACAACGGAGTTTTCGGATCTCATTCTCCAGTGCTCAGATTTGGTTGTTTGATGCAGTTCTTCCAGTTGTTTCAATGTGGTATTGATTTTGTTTTCCGTGTTGTCCGTGTCTTGGAGTAGTTCTTGAGCCTTTTGAATGTAGTCAGTTTTGTCCATAACCACAGTAATTCCTCCTTTATCTGCTGTTAGGATGACGATATTTTTTCCCATTTTCAGTGTTTTGAATGCTTTGTCCTCGCGGTTTGATGGCATGTTTAGTTGTCCTTTTCACATCAGGGCTGGGACGACCGTTTGTTTCACATCCTCAGGTACCATGGACGATTTAAGAGTTTGTTCCCGTTCCGTCAAGTATTCCTTGTTTGTGGCATTTCTGACGTTGAAGTTGAGTCCTTTATTGAGGAATCGTGTGTGATCACGCGACTGGAGAAATCGAGGACCCAGCTTTCATTTCGAAAAATCGCTTCCATCCGGATGGAATTACTGACACTGAATAACACATTGAGTTCATCACGAACAATAGCACGGATGTCTTGGTACTGTTCACAGACTGTCTTAGCCGACTGAAATGCGCAATCATGTATGAGTAAGAGCTTTTGCTGGAGTTTCGGGCAATTAATACCAGCAATTAATCCATCACGTAGCTGAATTTGTAAGTGATCTCCGACATTACAATGCGATGCTAGAGTTTGAAGCTGAAGAATAAATTCATGTATAGGTTGGCTTCCATCACGTGTGAGTAAATAAAATTTGGCTTGCTTAGCGTCTTCGAACGTAGCTGGCTGTGGATAGTTCAGCAACAAGATTTTCAAGGATTCATATGACACCGATATCGGAGTGTCAGGAGAAACCGAATTCCCGACCAGGGACCCTTAGATAATTCGATGTCTGTGTTCCCCATCGAGTCCTTTCCGCGTGATACAACAAATATCGAATCGTTCAAGATAGTCTTCGACTTCAAACGTACTGACATATATAATCAAGTTCTCCACATTGCAGGAATCCATTGGTTCAAAACGACCGCGACGCCAGTTGTTGTAGTTTGCACTCGGACTAGTGATACGTATACGTATCGAAATACGTGCTGTAATAGTCCCACCCAAAAATAGGACTGGGAATGAACTCAGAACACAGAGGTTAAAAAAGGAATCGAAATGTGATAAGCGGAATATTCAAATGCACAATGATATCGTATTCAATAAAACAAAGGAGTTCATAGTTTATCTGCGCTCACCACAAGTTACCAAACATTTGAATGACTCTGGAAAATCTGTTTGTTGTGCGTTTCTGGACTACTCATCTCCTTCTGATTGTACTCTTTGTTCCCTTCTACTTAGCAAACTGGAGAACTTCGGTTGCCCTGGGCAGTAATTAGCTTGGCCTACCGGTATAACTCAGTTTACCACGTAAGATCGAAAGAAATCTAAACTATTGGTGAACAGTTCTGGGGTATTCTAAAGTACAGCCATTTACCCATGATTATTTTCAATGTATATTTGTGACATTTTGCTATATTTTCACATTTGAGTACCACTGTGTTTTCCCCATTTTACTTTATTGTGCGACTGTCATTACTTCCAGTCTTCTAAAGCAAGATTTTACGCTACTTCGACGTAGACTAACCATCATTTAGCGTACCTCTTTAAGTCGGTTAGAGAAGTTGGTAACAAACTGTGCCAACTTCATTTGAATACATGTGAAAATTTGACTCATAGGATTCTTATCGACTCCGCACATCAGCTAAATCCAAAAACCGCTACATATCGTAAATCCGCGGTTTTCTCATTAGCAAGTATTTTAGTTGATAAAGAACAGGTTCTCGCTGACTTCGCTTATAGTTTTGAGACTTAAATCTTTTTTATTTTATTACTATCTCTATCAATATTTCTCCCTCTCTCCAAATGGTACATTTTTAACCGAAATGTAGGCTTTACGCGTACGGACGTTATTACAATAACAATAAGATTAACGAAAGCTAGAATTAAAAAAAAATTCTAAACGTCATGTGTCATTCGTTAATATAATTACAATTAAACTAATTGATTGCACTATTTGCTATGTTGCCAAATTTTCCGAATAGGGAAAAAGTAACCGTCGATTTATTTGCACAAGTGAGACTTGAATCTGTCAATAAAAATCACTTATTTTATCATTTACGACTGAATAGGCCTATCAATTTTGGGATTTTATAAACCAGTTACGAATAACATTACATGAAAAGAGAGCAAAACATGATGAGCTGCTCAGACGGATCAGTAGATCAGTAGATCCGGTTAAGGTGAGCGCTTTGCTCTCATTGTTGTCCTCGCTGGTTTTCTCTATCAGTTACAGAACGCTTCAGAGGCCCTCGTTTCCGAAGTAAATGCAACTGACCTTTAACTAAAAATGGAGGTTGTAGTGACCAAGCAGTTATACCGTAAGTTAAGCTGTCTAATCAATAATCAGTGATTACACTTTTCTTTAGAATAAGTTTACGTATCGTTAATTAATTATACAAGTTTATATGTCGATATACCGCATAACGAAGAGGTTAATGCATTTCTCATACTAGTCAAATTAGAAATAATGATCAAATTCAATTGCAGTTTGACAATTCACTTCAATTCGGATCGAGTGGATTGCATCACATGAGGACATCATTGTGTGTGTGTGTAACTGGCATCATGTGACAAGATTGAGTGAGCCAACGATGAGAATAAGCAACTTTGCACGCATCTCCACCGGCTTTGATTAAAAAGAAAAGTGTCGTGACGAAATGAGATGGTAAACTATTTCCCAGAGAGCCATATAGGAAGATACGACTTACGGAATTGGGTCGCGCATGAACGTGTTAGCTCAGCAATGCACGAACAATTTTCGGCAGATATATTTGACTTCGGGTACACAACCGGATAGGATCGCATACCACAGTTCGAGACCGGGTAGTTCCTCTCAATCACGGCTAATAGAAACGTTCCTGAGTTCGACTATACGTGAAGGAATTGTGGAATCACATAGAGTCACAGTTGTTGATGTAAAACAAATTGAAGAAAACTTTCCGGGAACAGCTTTAAAAAATGTGTATCAATTTTACAGTAGAGGGTGAATTATACAGACAGAAACATAAGAATGCGGTTGCAGTACGCATACACAAGGAGAATTGAGAATGCGTACTTGATTGTTCTGACATTATTGTTCGTCAATAAGTGTTTTAAAGTTTGTTGCAAAACATCATATTGTTCAGTACATCTCTTGTAGCCAGTTTTCCAACCCGAATAGGTCGTAAATCGCAAGTTGAGTAAAAATGACTACATTTGATTCATTGCAGTGGCGGATCCACCGAGATTCGCATCGTCTGAATGTGAAAAATATGGTCACAGAAATTAATTTACTCCGTCTTTGTCGTTCATTAACTGGCAAATTTAACTCATCAAGTCGAAATATACATTTTCCGACAGCAAGAAAATCAGTTGAATCAACGATGTCATCCTTGAATGTACGGTAATATCAGTAGTTGATTCCATTTAGTTTCGAAGCAGCGGACCAATAAGAAGAGTGATTGTTTGATCTTTGAAGCGCTGCTTCCGAACAACTCGTTCAATTGACACGCCTAAATCGATAAACATTACGCATCGATTGTACAACCAATGAGGAACGCGGGATTGATGAAAACAGGCGCGACGCAAACCACAGCGCGAGTCACAAGCAGACCCAATTCATTTGCACGTACTATCGTTTAAAAACGAGTCCTAATCTGAATCCAAACGTCAGAGTAAATATTATAACTCAGTTCTCGCATTCTTCTTTTCAAAAAATATATAAAGTAAGCAAGTATACGGCGCCAGAATAACTATGGATTTCACCTTAAGTAGAGATCAGGAACGGTAAGCGTTTGCGTTTTTGTTTTATCAGGTTTTGATTTGTTTCAGGGATTGCGAATGCAAAACAATATCCCGTTTGAGTTTTATTTGAGATTCCTATTCACAATAGTATCGTATTTTGTCTAAAAACGCGAAAGCTGTACGAGATGTGTTAAATATTCTGACAGCACGGACACATCTATTAAACCTTCTCCAATCAACATGTGGTGCAGCTTCGATCGCCACACTTCATTTCTTGACCAAGCTTTGTAACATAAACATTTGTAGAAAATATTTTTTTTTCAACATTCGCTGACCTCCGAGTATATTCCGATACCGTTTTCTTTTATTTGACTTGCCCACAGCGGTATGACAACAGTTCGTGCGTCGAGGCTGAAGAATTACGGTCGTGGCTAAACTATTGTGGATTTTGGCTTAAGAATTAAGGGTCGAGGCTAAAAAACTACAGGTTTTGGCTAAAGCTTGATGGAAAAAGGTGCAGAAATTCAGAAAACTGAATAAACCAGGACGTTAGAAATTCTTTTTCCACGTGATCATGCCGAATAAATGCTTTAGAAGACTGAGGGATTTGCTTCATTGCCGGCAAATATAAACAATCGGCGAGTGAATTGAGTCATTATCAGGTGTTCACAAGTTCCGAGTTTCTATCACGTAGCAACAGAAGAAGGACAAAGAGAACGCCAACTCCGGGTGAAACACAAAGAATTCAAGCAAGACAACTGAGACAATCTCACATGGGTTGTGCCGAGTTGGTTACAAATAAATGAAAAGCAGTGTGATTTCTATCACGGCTATCACGGAACTGGATCCGATAGCAAATCCGGAATGGAACGTCCGCATGCACAAGAAGTGTTTAAGGAAATTTCGCATTTGCGTCAATCAATCTGCTCCAGGACGAGGAGCTTTCCAGTTTCCTTATCAGGGGGAGGTGACATGGCGTTCCACCGTCATGATTACCCTTTTGGCTTCTATCAACTCAACGGGCGCGGGGGGTGCAAGCACTGTACTCTCGTCCTTTGACGCGGCGGTCAGGAAGATCGGGCCGCCGAGCCAATCGCGTAGCTTGTCCAATGAATTCAAGCCTCGGGAGCAGTGGTCGGCTGTGTTATCCGCAGATTTCACTTACCGCCATTGTGGCGCCTTGGTCTCTTCGTGCACTACCGTCAGTCGTCCTGATTCAACCTGAATGATGCTGTTAATTGTGTCCTCTGAGATTCCCCTTCTAGGTCACTTGGAGTGCATATGAACGTACGTGATTGCATTGATTGGTTGTTTGCACGAAACCAACAGAACCACCGTCATTTAGCTAAATAAATAAGTCATAAAACATTTCACGCGCATGTGGCAACGTCTGCTTGTAAAATATGGAATTGATCCTCATTACTTGTCTATATCTAATGGTGACGGCCCATGCAGGTAATTCAAACAGTTCCCACATGTTGAAATGCTTGGTATTACTTTTATACTGCTGTTATTATCAAGATGTTATTCCTTGAAACTTTGGAATATTCATGTGAATATAATGGAAGAGAGTATGCAATGGCCAACTCACTAGATTTTCCATACAGGTGAATCGGCAAGAAACCTCGTTAATTTGCAAAACATGTTGGCCTTCCTCAAACTCTAGTTACAAATTAAACTTTGTGGTTTCCGCATTGGAAATCGAAATTCGCAAGTCCCCGGTCGGTAATAAAAGAGATATGGTTGTGAATAATTTTCCAATCAGTCAAAGTATGTGTTATCAACTGATTTTCGTTTCACCGTTCAAGCCAAAGCCTAAATTGCACTGGGTTAAAATTACGCCAAACCGATGGCAAGTTTCGTGAACTAGCCACCTGAATCGCTGCTTGATTTAGTTTCACTATCTATCATGCACTGGTGGAGCAGTTTGTCAATAATCTGCTGACCTTGTCAATTTTATAAAAAAATCTATGGTGGTCGTTCTGCCTAAGTTATTATTATTTTTTTCTAAAATCGCAAATGAAGTTGTCGTTATAGTGATGCAACTTACGCTTGAATCTGTGAATAAAAATTATTAACTTCATTATTTCCGGCTAAAAAGGTCTATCTATTTGATTTTTGTAAACCGTTATGATTAACATCATATGAAGCAGTATCTAAACAGCGGTTTGCCGCATAACATACAACGCGTAAGGAAAAACGGGAGCCATAGAAAAATCCGATGAAATTAGCATTCCTTATAACCAGTCATCATCTATTCACTGCATGTGTTTATTTTAAGCACATTATTACGTTTTCCACCTACATTCCCACTACTACTACTACTACTACTACTATTACTAATGCTGTTCTGAGACACTTTTCACTTGTGAGTAGTTCGCAAAAAGATGCGATTGGTGGTTTCTTTCAACAGTCAAGATTGAACAATACCTGTTCGAGCTAACTGCTTCTGTTCAGTATGGTCAATACAAAAGTGTGCACCTAATAGTGGACCGTTCCGGTAACTATCCTGCATGTGCGTGTGGGAAGACTCCTTCCAAATGAGTCGTTTTGTTGTATGAATGCCAATTTACCGGATACCCTGACTGTTATTCATAATAAACAACTATCCTCGATCGGGCACTACCTTGTTCAATTAAAACATTACTACTAGGATTCCTACTACACACACGATCGATTTTCACGTGTAAAACAAATTCAATTTTCTCAGCTATTCATGGAATAATTTCGCTCCATTTTTCAAGTGCATTAACCATTCGTCCCACCCTACCCCACTCCCGCATTATAGCTGTTTCTGGCGGGACTGATATAGAACGTAAGTTTACCCTGCTCCAGCTGATTTGGTGGACAAATGTGATGAATTAAAAAAGTCATTCCATTTCATTGCGATGCACTCGATCAACATTACACCGATTCGGATTTATGAGCTGTTTGTGTTATGCAAGTCACAAGAAATGCTGAATCATTGAACACAGTTTTGTTGCCAAAATGTTATCCACGTGAAGTTGAAATCTAGCCTGTTTTCAATTAGTGTTTGTCCCCGAATCTACCACGATTAATGGCGTTTAAATAAACTAAATTGCTCCAAACATTCTCGGTAAATCTAATGCTCACAAACAAAGATCATATTGCATTCTTCCATTGCCGGTCATGATCAGCGGGAAACATGTCCCTTCACGTGCTCGAAGGTTATCGAAAGCCAAGTGCTCTAGAGGGGTTTTGAACAAAGACTGAAATTTATGGTTTATTTGACATCAAAATTGAATATGATTTTTATGCTACCTATCTTTGCAAACAGTATGAGTCTTGTTGCGCCTTCGGTACTCCCTTCCACATCCAAAATGCAAAATGCATGTATGTGCACAGTCTGTTGTTGTGTGCAAATATCCACCAAACCGGATTTTCAGTAGTATCAATCGCTGTCGCGAGAAATAATTTCGAAAGAAAGTTCTACCATGGGAATGATTATGCACCTCATCACAGACTCCCCATATGCGAAATAGAAACATGCATATGCTTATCAATCGATGGAGCAAATAGACCAGAGCAGTTCAGTATGATCCCTATTAATCTAATCTGCAAGGCGAAACATTAAATTTCTCGTGCAAGGAGGTATTTTATTACCTGTGAAAACTGTAAACATCACATCCAGCATTTAGTAATTTCATTATGTTTGTAATTCACTTATGCACTTTACAACTCCCGTTGGCGTCTTCAGTTCTCTTCCCCAGATTTTGCCATAACCAAAGTCCTTCTTATTCTCTACCGCATCTTCCCCTGTCCTTCAACAGTTGTTATACAACGTAAGAATTCAGTTTATACTTGAATCTGTATTGATTTCCACAAAATACAGTTTCTTCTCGATTTGAATCACAGCCACGTGTTACGCCAGCCAGTTGGCGATTGGACGCTTTACATTGTGAACCGAGAATACCACCATGTTTCACGAGAAAAAAAGATTTTTGCGGTAAACCTCAAGGCAGAGGGGAAAAACAGAAGCGTGAACTGAAAAGCGGTGACACAAAACGCTGCACATTTTTAGACCCAACCTCCAAAAAGAAATGGTGAATTCCTGATAGATCGTTAATAAATACCGTTTTCTGTTAGTCCTCTTCGGGAACTATACCTTTGCAACTTCAAGTGAATCCAACCAATCGCACGTCATTGGAAACCCCACAAGATTATTGGCGTTTGGGACGTCAAATTTCACCCATTGGACCAGGTCTGTCAAAAACTTCGTCCAGTCCGAATGAACTCACTTCGCCGTAAACAAACAAAAGTACATTTTTAGTGAGTTACCGAGCAAGGTTGAATGTTTCCGAAGGGGGATAGAGGTGGGTCGAGGTGGACTGGTCCCCCCCCCGCCACACCCTTTCCACCCGAGAGCGTTATGTTCATGAGCATTGATCGAGTGTGCATCATAGATACGAATGAACGAACCAGGAGTTAATTGACTTCTGTCGGTCGGGTAAGGAAGCGAATCGTGTCAAGAAGGATCGATAAGTCGGTCGGAGTGCCCAGACGTGAATGTGAGCATAATTCTTTGTATGAGCGGAGTCAGTCTAAGCCCACAATAACCTAATGGGTAAATTCTATTGAGGCCGAGTTTCTCTCCAATAAAACCGATTCCTTTGAATCGAATGCGACTGCTTACTTATTTCTGACGTTGAAATGCACACTTGACACGATACTTAACAATGGTATTAATGGTGAGAGAAGTAAAAGTATGTCCCCTGAATAGTAAGATCAAATTATAACCTGCTCACTAGCTAGCAGAATCCCATTTTTCTCTGTCATTCCCTGGCTGATTAATGCATTCAATGGACAATGTCAATCCGTTACCTGCAGCTTCTCCCTTCGTTACTCAGCTTCATCGCATAGGTTCTTATCCCTATTGAATCATTGCTCAACCCGTCGCATCTTTTCACATACTGGTTATTTATATTTTTGCAATTTTTACAGTTTAGTGAATGAGACATGTGGTGATATGAATGAGTTACAGTTATACATGATCCCATAAGCGATGATAACTCTGTACGGGGTGCTCCATGAGGTATTAAGTAGATGTCGGTAAAATATTCTACCCACGGTTGTCTCAATACTGAATGTTGAATAAGGGAAGAGGTTCAGTGGCACCGCAGATGCCACTTTGAAGTATATTTCCCGTCTGTGTTACCACTTCCCTTCAGGCACTAGTGGCACGTTGAACGGGTCTCTATTTGAACGGGAACCTTCTATTTGAACTTCTTTTTGCATTCGTTGGAATGAAAGTTCACCTGACTATTGTATACAGTCGAACGTAAATTGCTGTTGGAAGAATCACTCGTGGTTAGTGTGAGAACAATACGTTTTTCATGCAATCCGGCAAACTGAACTCGTTTACGTGTACCGTCAATTGCCGTTGCTATTTCGGATCATTTGTAAAAAATTCAATTAGTTTACTTTTCTCTTAGGGTTAAGGTAAATATTTTATGATAACATGGTACAAGGTGATGATATTTTTGTTCCATGAAAAATCCAATGACGACGAATCAGTTAACCAGAGAAATGGAGCTGAGACAATCAGAAAATACATCATCACGTATTAAAAACATTTTCTATCACATCATTTCACATCAGATTTACGGATAATTAAATGTCTGACTTACGACGAGTCATCAAGGTTTGTTTGAACTAATCCATTGGGAGTGCGGAGGCAATGTGAGACAGTAATGGGTTCCAAATGGAACATACTACGAAAAAAAGAAAGTGACTTCGTCATTCCAGTCACCTTTTTGAATAGGGAATTTAAAAAGGGGTTTCTCTTTTTGGGCACAGCTAACCGGTCGTTGACTTTGAGACATGTAAGATGGCATCGCCGTGTCACAGAAGCCGTTTATCCCTTACCGCGTACCACACCATGGTCAATAAATGACTTCCACATTCTCCCAACTATCGCGGAGATGGCCCGCGAAAATAACTTTTGGGGCACGAAAAGTGGTAAGTAGAGCTCTATAGTCTTGTTATGAACACAGAAATAGAGGGCTGAAAGGGTTACGTGTAAGACCGATGCTGAATTCAGGACCGAAAACTTGTCTACCTGTCGATACTCTGAAAAACATTGCGCGTGAAACACGGCAAACTTCGTACTCCACTTCGACCCCATCAGACCAAAGCCAACAAAAACCTATGGCAAAAAACGTCTGCCGACCGACAACGAGGAGGTCGGTCAAATGACACCCCCAAACTCCAAGGGGTTTCTGAACCGACAACGATTGGACTGTTTCTACACCAACGCTCAGCGTTTTCTCAGTAAAGTTCAAGAAGTGGAAATACATTGGCGGACCGAAACCTAGTTGAAGACCGACATTTTAGACTCGGAGTTGCGATTGCCAGGCATGAAGCTGACTTCAACTGCCCCGCGGCCGAACAAAATGACGACCTCATGTAGGCCGTTTGAACGAAGATCCATGCAGTTCATCCAGTCACATCTGTTGTACAATCATGTGAAAGGACCTACCAGGTTTGAAACCAACCAAATTTCGTCAACTTTGGATTTAGTACTGACAAAGGAAGAATTGGTGGTAAAATCAATTGCAATCGCAACTCCGTTGGGCGCATGGCTCACGCTTTATTATTCTTCGAATAGGTTTGCTATGCATCAGTAACAACAGATTCTCCGGGTCACTTTTGCTTCATAACTGACTATGCAAGACTGAACATCCTGGCTCATGGAATCCAGTCGATCTCCCCTGATACAGGATATAATCCCCGGGAATCCTAGAGAAAATTTACTAACAATATCAAAACATTGGTGGCTACTGTTACAACAGTCACGCGTCTATGCCAGCCGACTGTTCGAAAACCAGCAATTCGCAGTCGAACTAGGAAATGGATAATGCAAAGGGACATTTACCAAAGGGAGTTCAAACGTTATCCATGCCCCAACCCATGCCCTCCAACTCGAAACCATTGTACCAGTTTGGTCCTGGAAGACAAGCGCACTTATCACGATACGCTCGCGTGGAAATTTATCGCAAACCCTAAGCTATTATATATGCATGTAAACGCTTGCCGGAAAGTCAAACATGGGGTTCCGATACCTAACTTTCTAGGATGTGTTTGAACGAAAACAAAGGAGGCTGCAGAGATGCGTAGACTACAGTACGCCCAAGTGATCAATGCGTTTAGCAATACTGGGTCAGTACTTCTCCGCTTGCTTATCCATTGCTGACAAGTATTATCTTTTCTCCCGAAAGAATAAAGACAAAGCTCCTGGCTTTGAAGGAGAACTCTTCACCGGGTTTAGATAACATTCATCCACAAGCCCTTATCATCCTGGCAAGTCACATAATGGATCCTTTAAGTGGGCCATACCAAAAACTGTTTGAAGATACCGTGCTTCCTCAGTTGTGTTATTTCACCAATTTATAAACATGGATACCGTAGTGACCAAGCCAACTACCGACCCGTCACTCTCCTTCCAATGTTGTCCAAAGTCATGGAATCTACTGTTGCAGATGCGGTAATGGATCATCTAGAGAAAAATGACTTACTATCCCCAGCCCAGCACGGATTTCGAAAAAAATTGTTCATGTGCAACTAACTTGATTTTGGCTCGGGACGATTGGATTTATGTTGTAGACCAAGGCAAAGGGGTAGATGTTATTTACCTGGAATTCTCTATAGCGTTTAATAGAGTAAAATCATCAAATGTTGATACGGAAGCCGTATAACTATGGAATCCGTGGATTTGTACATGGCTGGATCTAGGAGTTGCTTCGCCTACGCACCATGTGAGTTCATGTTTCCGATTCACTTTCTGATCCAAGAGATGTCAACTGTGGGGTTCCACTGGGATCTGTACTAGGCCCACGTCTTTTCTTTGCCTTTATAAATCATCTTCCAGGCGTCGTCGGACCATAAACTCCGCTGTTTACAGATCGTTTGAAACTGACATTTTACGGCACTTTCCGTCAGCAGAACGAAGAAGCTGCAAATGTTAGGACTTTGACTATCTGCACACCGCCGAACTCGGTTAGATAGGAACCTGGTATATCAAACACTGCATAAACAAACCACCCGTTCAGTACATAATCATATCAGGATTAGCTGAAATGAAAACTGACCTGCATCAGTAGACGGACATGCGTCAAACCCACGGAGCTGTACCCTCAACGGTTAAGGTCATCTTTAACGGTGATATAAAGACGATTCTCCCGGCTTTGTGAACTTCAAACGGTGGTTCGAAAGTGCACTTAGATGGATTAACATCCCTGTTTTTATCAATCAATCCTTGGATGAGCCGTGCTGAGTCTCGGCTGGCGTGCATCCGATCACCGAATTTACAACTTTAAATAAAATAATTTCCCTAAACAGGAGGAAGATGCTGAATAACAAAAAAAAACGAGTCCACTCAGAAATCATCCGTTTAATAGGACAAATCTATGCAAGCGCACTGCACATCTGCTCATAAAATATTCTTGCTCAGAAGGTATCTATTCATCAAGATAGACTTGAACCCGGTTGCTTTGATGTGTGCTGCTCCCTACATAGATTGTACAAAGTGGTTTCAAATCAGGGTTCCGCTTTCCTCAAATAAGTTACCCGTGCATAGTGATACAACTGACAAACGAACTAGTATCGGAGTAAGTTCTGTTACATGTGACATTTTCATCTATTTGGTTCCAATGAACACTAAATAGTAGTATAGAATATTTTCATTTTGTTGACATAATCTGTACTTTCGCATCTTTTCAGAGGCAAACGAAGGTTTGTTGACCAGTTTGCTCAACAGGGATCACTTCGATAAATTTAGTAGCTTTATTCTGTAGCTTATGTATGAAGAAACGCAAACTTTGAAACAGTACATAGTTTGATTTCGATTAACCCACTTTCAGTATTTGCATCATGCAAATAAATGCACAAACATTCCAATTCGAATTCTAATTTGATGAACTCATGTAGATTTGACATTCTGTCACATTTTTATAAACAACACGTCATTGAAAACATTAGTCGGAATAGAAAACTTTCATGCTAACGAAAAATGATTAAAATTCATAATGAAGAGGTACGTGTCTCTCTTTGAGACAAGGCAGCCACTATCTGAGCGCATACATGCGTTCATAAGCGATTTCTGATGACCGACAAACAACACTGCACAACTGGTTCGTAACTTTCGTGTTCCTACCAGGACTCGAACCGTGAACATTCGGGTAGGGACTTCGAATCCCGTAACCCCTGAGCTACACGGTCGACAACCATCACCTGATGCGAATGGTTTGCACAGTTTATGGTAGTAAAATTGGACTAATCCATTCGATTCTTCTCAGACATCAGGTACTGCTGATGGTCTTGGGTTGAACTAGTGGAGAATCAACAATCGCCCAAGGCGTGAAACATGTACCTAAGACTATCAGTGCCTGGTGCTTATGAAAAAATCAAATAGATCATTCCAAATCTACTTTTAACAGTTTTCACACAATTTTTGCGTCTGAACTATCTTTAAAATCAAATGAATATTTTTTCCGAAGAGGTGTGTTATTTGATTGGTTGTCATGTACCGGATCACGTAATGGGTTCTCATTGAAACCCACATAAGGTGTGGACACCGATATGGACGACAATTCTTTCTTCTTCACTTTCGAAATCTTCAATAACCAAAGCGGTTAGTTAGTGACGATATAATAAAGTACCAGTATTGAGTGTCCTAACCGTTTATATTTTATTATTTTCAATTCATTGAGTCAAACTACGCTTGCAATGCATGTTAAGTATGTGTATATGAATTTGGTGTATGTGAGTGAGTTTGCGGTGTACCGGTTCAATACTACGTCTAATCGAGCGGGCCTAATGTGGTTCTTCATCCCCTATAGCGCTGTCTTAGATTGACGGTATCTATCACCTAACAGCAGGTCTTCGTGATTATGCAGTACACCGCACCTGACGTATAGCTATTTTCAAAATAAACTAAAGATACTTTCAGAGTCACAGTTACCGGAAAGCATATTTTCTGTTTATTTTGTAACCAGTGGCACGCAACATCCGAGGACGCCGTAAGCGTTTACATAGTATATGTTTGTTTAGGATAATCTTATCTGAATNATCAATTGTTTGATCTGCTGAAGTGATACTGATCGCGTTTCAGACGATAGTGAGGACACAGACACATTCACAGGTCTACTCCGTCGATCTATCGATCATGCCATCTAGCGCGCACTCACACATATTATTGACCCTGATTTCAAAACTGTAAGTACTAACGTAATCTTACTGAACTGAAAAGAACTGGAGTGAAGAAACACCATACGGGAAGTACAATTCATCTATAAGAAAAAGACTATCCCAAAACATTTATGGATGAAAATGATCAGTCTGTCTTGCACAAAAATACAACTGATCTGTCCCCAAGATATATCGGTTCATAAGGATGTTACCTAAAGGGAACGCACAGGCCCATCAAAAGACCTAGAACAGTTACTGTCGACGGTTATGAATTCCACGTGACACGTAGCCACAATCGGATCGATCTTGTCTACATCAGTGATGATACAAATTCAATTTAAAGGCAAACTATCGAAACTGTCTGCGACACGCGATGTAGGTGACATCAGCTGAGGACCGATTCTATCCTCGGTGCGATCACAGACCATGTCATAGACATGGACCACATATCGGACTTAGAGAGCCCATTTTGAGAAGTTGTCTTCATGGTTCTCCTCACTCTCAATTTTTATCATAGTATTTTTAATGTGTTTTATAGTCTGTGACAGGTTTTTTAGTGTTCATCTTCTACTCGCGTAGTACCGAAATCCATGAAGCTTTTCCGTCTTTTAGTTCATAGAATGCCAGCGAATCGACAACAATTCGGTAAGTGGTACAATGTTTTCCACTCTTGTGAACCACAGCTTGCAATTTCTTGAGTGCTGTTTTCGAACTCTTTTACCACGGGTCATCTTGCATTTGTAAAACAATAGGTTAGCAAGGATATTCGGAAGGTTACAAAATACTCTGCAAACAACAGGTATTAATCAAACTCGTGCGATCTACACTCATTTTCATCACATTTTTACCCCCCCCCGTCCTCCGTCGTTAGTGCTCCAAGCCGCATTCACGTATCTCTACTAATATCCACTTAGATTTCTACTTCTATTGGTCCAATACCAATATAATGTACCCTTTTATCAACCTTCACAGTTTCAGTTTTCAGTTTGAATAACCATTAACCATGCACTTTCGTGCGCCGGTTTTGGTTGCTAACTTTTGGCTGCCCATTGGGATGAAGAATAGGAGAAGAAAAGAAATTCGAAAGTGGATTCGAAAAGAAAATGGAAAAGTTCAGTGAACTAAAGTTGGAAAGAAATTGAGGAGATGCACCAACGCCATTGTTTACGACACCCAGCCATATCGCTCAGTGTCTCTAACCATCGGTTACGATCATCTCTACGACACCCAGCCATATCGCTCAGTGTCTCTAACCATCGGGTACGATCATCCCGAGGTCTAAGACACCCAGCCATATCGTTCAGTGTCTCTAACCATCGGTTACGATCATCCCGAGGTCCCCGAACAGGACCTATGTGACCCAGTTTCCTGGTTAGGGTTTGCATACCCTCGTGCCAGGTCTTACCTTGACCACCCTTGGCTTTTTTCCACTCTGTATCTTCTTCGGCGAACATCGCTCGCCGTGGTAACCTGCATGGTACCATGCGTAGCACATGTCCCAGCCAACGGTTGATCTACTTGCTCCAGTGGGCGACCGTATTCACCCAAAACTCTGCCCCTAACCTCAGCATTGCTCCATTTACCCAAAACTCTGTCCCTAACCTCAGCATTGCTCATCCGGCTACCCCACCAGATTCGGAATTCTGCGTAGCCAGCGCGTTTAACTTTCACAACGGTTACTGGTGCATCAGTTGGAAATAACGAAGCTAAAGTAAAAAAGAAACGATCAGAATTTATTTGCAAAAATGTCTGATAGGTACAGGTGTTGTGAGATACTACTCACTTGTTAGTAATCAGTGACTTTCGGTGCTTAAACATAGAACAAGACCATCAAGGACCAAGTAATATGTTTGGAAAGAATAAACACTGCCTGCTCTACACATTATTGTATGTGTCGGAGAAAATTGCGATGGCATGTTTGTGATAAGGTTTTCGTGTTATGCATGCAAAATTAGTGACCTTCAATCTGTATTCTGCAGTAAACGACTTTCCTCGATCAGCAACGCCTTTTGGGAATATAACACAGGTATTATACTTGCACGTTGTTAATCTTGTATTTGCCCTTCATTTTCGAGCAAATTAACTGCCGAACAGCATCAACCGGTTTCCACTAATACATGTCGCACCCTAATCATTGCCGAGGCGGCTATTTTAACCCTGCTCTGCTTTGTTGGGTGTGCAACAACGGTTTCCTATCAGGTGGCCTCAGCTGCATTTCAAATGGAGCCATCAGTATCCAAACGGTGACGTGAGGAAAAAAACGGCTGATCCACCCGGATTATCCTGGATACTCTCGGTTTAAGCAGAGCTGAATGCCATCAGGGGCGTCCCCGGGTTGTGGATAACAGGATACCTTCACCGGTAAAGGTCAACTGTGAATAAGTTGTGTCATACCGCAACAAATAAGCAGTTGCAAACAAACAGTGGTGGCACTCCCATGTTGTAGTGGGTTTCATGCTGGTCACCTGGCTCTTGTTTAAAAGCTTCATAATCCCAATGACGATGTTATGACAAAGGTCGATGTGACTGACCTTCTAAAACTAAATTCACTGACCCCCTCATTTCCGGGGATTACTTCCTGCCACCTCGCAGTTCGCGCACTTGGTTGTGTAAAGGCTAGAGGTGCGCTCTCAATATAAAAACCGCCGAGTGACGCTGGAGACGTCTCTTGTATGAAACTCCCAAGCAACTTCATGAACATGATGATGATCATGTCTGGAGCTGGCTTATCCTTTTCAAGGAGCTAGCCGCATTAAAGTACAAGTAAAGCATCCTTCATATTTGTTGTTTGCAACGTTTCTCAGCTACGATCGAATTCAACTGTTGTCTTGCTTCGATGTGATCGGTTTTCTCCCTCTTTGTTTATGTCTTGACGGGAGAAATTTTGTTGATTATGAATCAAATTGGGTTTTTCTTCACATCAGAGCACTTGTACAGGTCAAGAACTGAGTTAACGGATTTGTGCCCTCAATTAACTTGTCTTTTGGTTGACACTATATGCCAAAAGAGTTTGAATATTTCATCCGGTTTTGGTATGATGACATTACAATACGCTGTTTCAACGAACCGCACACCTCAAGGTCAACTTTCACGTTTGGTGAAATGTATATTTAATTGTTTCAGAATTCGGGATAATGCATTAGTAGTTTGTAGACAGACAGTTTATCAATTTATTTAGGCTAGAAAATCTTTATTAATTAGCTTATACACTGTGCACTGACCGAAAAAAGATAAGCTATTTATAATACATATGTTCTTCTTTATAAAAAAATTTCATGAAACAAGAATAATTTTTTGGGGAGAGAATAAGCTTTCGTGCTACTTTGTATGAAATATTTTCAATATTCGAGCTGTAACTTTCGATTTACTACAAATTTAACCGCCACACTCAAGGTCGCGCAAATTCCAACGTTGATAGAAGACAACCAAGAACACAGAAATGGACGATAATGTTAGAACTAAATACACCTAACCCATAGCAATCAGTATACAAGTATGTTATTAGAAAACGAAATGTATTTAAGAAATGAGAGTAATTCTGCACGAGTTTGGTCAATAGTTGCATATCTGGAAGACGGTCAATCAATTTCCCAAGGGCATTGGCAAGTAATCGAGCCAAGAATAGATCTGTATTCACTTCGTAATATTCTTTCCAATATATCACCAACTCCATTGAATCTGACCGGATGAATGATAAATTACTGTGATATGGACGCATGTAATCGTATTTGCATCCGCATTGCCTTCCAGTGAACCCGTAATTCATAATCTACTGGGAATTACCAAAAGCGCTTGAAACTATGAAATGAAGCTCATTAGGACGTGGGGGATCTTTAACATTGCCGATTAAAGGCAAAAATCAAACCGCAAATGACAGTAAAACCACTTGTTTTTTGGAAACTAGTAAATGAGCTCCGGTTGGATCTCGCTATTCATGTGAAGTACTGATGGGGATTTTGTCTTTGCAACGCCGAGTACCATTGGTCAGCATCTTGCCACGTGCGCGTCGTTTTAGCCAAAATCCTATAAATTACCGTCCTTACTTCAAAATGAGCAGGGTTATTCGTGGTATAATAATTTCACAAGGCGGTAACCGGTAGAGTAAGACTGTTTATTACGAATAGCGATCAGGGTATCAGTAAGTTGTCATTCCAGAAACAAAATATCTTATTTCAAACGAGTCTGCCGAATTTTCACACACTCAAAAGATAGTCGATGGAACGATTCACTGTTAGATACGCATTCTTGAATTCATCATGCCGAATGGCAGCAATTCGCTCCAACAGGTCTGATTCATTTTTGATCATTGTAAGAAACCGCCAATCACATCATTTTGTGAATCACTCACAAGTGTGAGTAGTATCCCACAACCTCGATGCAATTCACTCGCTAGGATGTTAAGTTTCCAGGCTGAACCTCTTTCGTGTAGCCAATAATGTTTAGACATATTGCCATATTTATCTATTCTTGTTGATCAAACTCAATAGGCTATTCAACCGGTGAAATAATTTTTAACGCCGATTTTGATCATTTTCGTCCTGCAGTCATTAGAGTCACGGTCAAGGACATAATGTTCCGGCAGGATGAAAAGTCAAATCTCCACCCGATCCCCCGCGCACTCCAAAAGACCGTTCCTCCTCATTCGGTAAACAATTTGAAAAGTACCGTTCTTTGTTTACGGAGACGCTGTTGTGGATAAATTGGCTCCACTAGGTAGAATGTGACGACTAAAGCAAAAAATCATTTTGTGGGATTCTCAACAAAATGCGATGGAGGGTGGGGGTGAATGCACTTAAATTTACATCTGTTCCATTTAAATTCGATAAAATATGAAAATTTGTAAGAACTATCCGAAATCATCATCCCGGATATGGTTATTATTATTATTGTATTATTCATTCCCGTCTACCGGATTATACGGTAGCGATAATTTATGAGTAAACTTTAAATAATTTGCTCTACAAGCACCATTTGCGATTCTAATTGAGTACTTTTTTAATTTTTTTAATTTATAACTTCAGCTGAACGTAAAAATCTGGAAGCAATGGCCCAAAAGAGTACGTCATTTTATGAATAGTAATCAAGTGGAATGAAATGTATGTTTGAACGGAATATCTGACCAGGAAATTAAACATGTTGAACAGCTCTAAAGTCACTCCAGTCCGAAAGTCACTTTCCTATCAACGCCTAATTTTGTTTTACCGCTCCATGAGCCAGAATATTTTCGATTTCGACAAAATCCAACACACATTATTTAAACACCATGCGGTATAGTGTTTCATGCGCACGAACGCATTTTACGGTCAGAATCGCCAAACGTATTCTGGTCATTCTATTCCCAAATTTACTAAACCTCTTGAGCATTTTTCCTTTCCAGTATCTATTATCTTCTCCACAAAATCTGGAACATCTTTCATTCCTTCGCTCGACATATTATTCATCTTTTCAATTCAAGACTGCTTGTATGTGCTTTTGTTCTTCATGTAGTTCTATATATATACATGTATATATATATATATATATGTATATATATATATATATATCGCCGGATTTCGAGCAAGATTGATGTCAACGTAACAACAGGTTGGGATATAAAGCAGAGTAAAAATGGGTCTGTAAAATATCTATTTACTGCCTCAAAACCGAAATACCAATCATTTCGGAGGTGCTGGGAGAATACCATCGTTTGCCGAAAATTACTTTTTTATGGTGTGCCGCAAAGTGTGGGAACACTTCAAAAGTGAGCCTGCCAAAACCAAAAATCAGAAACAACGCAGTCAGTACACATATTGCAAATACATCTAATTGGAGACGAGATTGATGGGACCCATTTGGCACTGTTTGACGAATCCGTTTAGTGTAGCGATTTCTCTGCCCGACTGAGAGTCAGCAGGATAGTACCTGGTCAGCATACCTTGAGATTTTCGTGGTTGCTACAAAATCTACTTTCACCTTTAAGCACCAAATAGCTATTCCATGTTTTCAACGGGTTTCCAGGTTAACTACTTCCTTCGGATCGCTTCAAAGAAATTGGTTACTGAGAGTTAATGAACACAGACAGTGAAATTAAAAAATCTTACGGTGTATTTAGAAATTTATCGAAAGGCAAATGAATGAATTTGCTTGGTATTATACACACTATCGGGGATGAACCGTGTTGGAGTTGGAGTTGTATAGAATGGTGTTAGCAGAATAATGACTGTATGCATGAGAGCCGCTGTTTGCGACTTCCAGCCATAAGGCTCAGTGTCTCCAACCATCGGTGACCGTTATCTCGAGGTCCACATCCCGGGAGCCTAACGGGGCCTATGAGACCGAGTCTTCTGTTTGGCGTTTTCATACTCGCATATCGGGTCTTTGTTTGACCTTTTTCGAACCGCTACCTGCCTCGGCAAAACATCGCTAGCTGTGGCAACCTATTTGGTGACATGCGTAACCCATACGCCAACCAACGTATTCTCTGTTGGTCTATCACTTGGTGCAGTGGGTGACCGCGACTGCCTAAAACTCTGCACCTAACCTCAGCATTACCCGTTCGGTTACCTCACCAGACTCGTGTAATGTGACGTGGAAATCGATGTTCGAACACCGACAATCTACTTTTATCCTGTTATCGTAGTGGCCTGCATCGGAGAGCAGGACTGGCCGAACTGCTGCAGAATATACTCTACCCTTCACAGACAGCCGGATGTCGCGACGGCACCACAAACGTCTCAATTTAGCAAATACCAACCGAGCCTTTTGTATGCGCACTGACACTTCATCTGTGATGCGTACGCCAGGTGAGATATAGCTACCCAGATGACAAAACTTGCCCGCTTCCTCTACTTATAAACATGCAGTTTTGTTTTAAAGGTCAATGCGATTTATTAATAAACGTTTCAGAAGGGATACATGAGAGGGATCGAGCAAAAGAGCGTTCCCACGCAGTTGATAGATTGTTTACGGAAAAAATACATGGTGTCGATCTTTCTCTTTTGTAATTTTTTCTCTAAGCTGTACACTCCTTTCCTAATCGATTCCGTATAATTACCGTGTGAATTAGGCGGTAACGATTGCTGCTACTAGGCAGATCTTAGACCTCCAAGTGATTGCCAGAATCAGAGAAGTCAAATGAGAACCAAGTGATGTCATTAAGCGAGGCACCGTTAGATGAAAATCCCGAATCGAAACAGTGCACCGCTACGCAATTCCATGGAATCCCCGTCGACAATATCACAAAGGCAGTGTGTTCAACAGCGCAAAAAAGTGAGGTTGATTTATGTAGCGATTTTCTGATCTCATACATCGTTTTTACAATGCTGTTTGCCTGCGGTCCGGGAGTAAACACGTACAATCGGCATTGTTTCAATATTTCATCAACCGATTGAGGTCGACTAAACTTCTCGTTGCATTTTAAGTTAATTGGAATGCATTTGCTCCGCCACGCTTACTCTTTATTTTAAAGATCGATTTTTCACTGCATCAAAAATAATTTAACGTTTTAAAAAATATCACCAACAAAAAACGCTTTGATTCCGATAAGTCATAAACTATGGCAAATACGGATAAAGATTATCAAAACCTGGATGGAGAGGTCCACTGTATGATATGTGGATTGATATCGTGAGCGAATTTAGAGTGGACAAAGCTTCGGGCGACATGACTGAATAAACAAAGCTTCACCAAATTGCAGTAATAGTAGTAGTAGTAGTAGTAGTAGTAGTAGTAGTAGTAGTAGTTGTAGTACGAAATGCTCGCGGAATACGAATCACTGATTAACAGTCGCGGACTTCGCGTAAGCACTGCATTACACTGGCACTTGCACGCAAAATCTCACGTGACCGAGACGCGAGGAAAAAGGCCCCAGGTGCAGAAGTTCGTTCATTGAAAGAAATCAGAGGGAATAAATAATATGTCCAAAACAAGCTCATTGGTCATCTGCTTTGCACGTACACTTTTGTGCACCCTGATTGTTCAACTCTGTGTTTTTGCATACGCCAGCCATTTGGGAGAATAGGCGAAATGATAAAATCTCGCAGCAAGTGTCCTCTTACAGTACGGAACTGATGGTGAACATAGAATCCAATGTTTCAAATTAGGTTGATTGTACCCTCAAAGGAAAGACAGAAAACTGTAGGAAAAGCGGTTAGTAGTTGCAGATTAGTCAAAGTAACTTATGGCTTTCGAAATGTTTTTTTGTTTTCAGTGCGAGACATTTTGCTCAGTGAAAGTGAGTTCACTGAAACTTTGCGGGATTGATATAATCTATCCGAGTAACAGGTGAGAGTTAGAGAGCAAAGTTACTAGGCAGATATCATTTGTGGTTCTCATCTTTCCGTATTATCATGCACCTTATCTGTTCCTGTTTTAGCCAAAACCCGTAGCTCTGTAGCTTGGACTCGTAATCCCTTAGTCAGAATCTGCAATGCTCTGACTTGAACTCACTAACCCTTAGCCTTAACCTACAATCTTTTAGCAACAATGCAAAATCATTTAGCCACGACCGCTAGGCATTTACACTACAGGCACAAATGTTAGGTTTATTGTGATAAGCGTGCCAGTTAGAACACGATCGGAGTCGTCTGAGGTAAACGAAGGTGAAAAGTTTAAATATTTTGGAATTGGTAACAGTGTCACAGCTTGATAGACAAATGAGGCATGACGACCGCATTCGGCGCAGTTATCCGTCTTAAGTGTATCATATGTTGCAAAGTGAATAAACTGTCTACAGTATTAGATATATGTGTTTGTTAACTGTATACAGTCACCTCGGAGTGCCGATATATACATATGTGTATGCAATGAGATTTATTGCAATTAATTGACGTAATTACGAGTCATTATAAACGGATTTGTTCACCTCTCTCAGTGTTCTGTTCGAAATATGCTCCATGGTGTTGTTTAGAAAATTTGGATGCATTGTAGTTGCAAGCATTTGAAATGAAGACAAACACCATGAACTAAGCCAGCATACAATCGTTGTGTCTTCAGGTAAACTCTCTTGCCAGTCCTAAGGAGGAAAGTGAGATCATTACCGATCCATTCACCTGTAGTGAATCACCTTTGACAATAGACTGGATCAGGTCACCACAAAGGCAGTGAGTAGAAGCCAGAATTAGAGAGGAAAGGTTTTGGTCTAGGGGTTCTACACCGAAATCATTAAAATTCAATTTGCATGCGATGGAATTCTGGGGTTTTGTGTTTTACTCGAACAGTTCACCTGAATTGGATCAATTCACCAACAAGAGGAATCCACGCTTTATGAATAAATAAACCGATGTCTTTTGTTTTCTTTTTATTTATTGAGTACACAAATGTACAGTAAACTTTTATGAAGGGAGCTGCAGCCATACAAATGCTCTCTGGGGAACATAGAAAATCCGGTGGAAACCCGGGACCTTCGGTGACCTCACAACTTGGCCACTACGTTCACTTATGGAATGTCTACTTTTGAGTTGTGGAAAGTCAAAACTCAGCAATAGTGCCCTTGTCAAGAATCAAATCAGCATACGCTAACGCGACTGAATTGGACAGGTTTGACACTTAAATGCGATGGAAATCACTGTGATGACAGACAAAGAGCACTGGATAGCTGTTTTGTCCTATTTGGAACTCGTCAGCACTGTGTACTTTTCCGTTCGCCCCAGAACCCGAACAGTTACCTCTAAGCTACACGGTAGATAGTCATCCCCTTGTGTAAACCTATCTAATCAATTTAGACGATGAGTTTTGGATCAACCTATTCGATTTTTTTCACAGACACCAGGCACCGTTCGTGATCGATCTACCGAGGAATTAAACCCACACGGAAGATCATCAACTGCGCCTGGTACCTGGGAAAATAAAATTCAAATGGGCTTATCCAAACATTCACCATCTAAAAAGGTTTGACATTTAGTTTTATATAGTATTCTTTTGTTTTTACTGAAAGCCGTCGAAGTTAAAAACCCAGATCAGTAGCTTGTAAATCGTGCGAATGGTTGGGCTCGTAGCTCAACTGGTGGAGCGTGTGCTGTACAAAACCATAGATGGCGTCTATTCGTGGGTTCGAATCTCACCGAGGTTACTGAACTTCTCACAATTCCAATAATTTGTAAATCATTGAAAACAGTTAATTTATTTTAAGTGTCAAAAGTGAAACCGGAAGCCTATTTGCGGTATGGATCAATGCTTCACATTTGTGGGACATAACATTGAGCAAGCAGTTATTTACTGTATACTCCACGGTGNTGCAATTTATGAGATCTATAGGCTGTGCTTAGGTAGACGGGATACGAAGATGTCATCAGATAGTGCACATGTATGTGCATGTATTTTCTTTCATGTTAAATACGACTAACATACCGATTGGTAAACTCAAACGTGAGTCAATGGCATTCCAATAATTTAACTGTTGAAGAATTAGGTTCTTAATTTATGTTTCGGCGTATTTTATTTCAGAAATAAATTTCAATCAGAAAAGTGAGAAAATATTCTTCTGTCAAGATCTTTGGATTTTCACATGCGATTGATTGCTAGAAGCACGTCTAAAATAGCAATGTGTGCCTTATACACACGATAGATGCACTGTAGTTAGAGGACCTTTCTGTAATTTTCACAAATGCCTCGATTTGGCAGTTGATTTTCCTAAATGTCTTTGCTAAGCAGCAATTTAAATGTTTAGTCTTTAGAAATTATTGAAGAGTATTTCCACTGGTACCGTTACAAACCTAGGAATTATGTGCAAGTTGACATCTATGAAGACAAAATAAGTTGAAACGGAGTGGCAAGATGATATGTGAGAAGTTAGCAAATAGACGAGGAGTTATATGGTAAGTTTTCTACAAAAATATTCAACATTGCAATATTAGCATTCCGTAATCTTGGGTGCTTAGGCAGTCGAAGTCGTTTTAATAGTTTAAGAAAACCGTGTCTGATAACTAACTATTTCGTCATTGTTGAGACTCATCAGAACCTGATTTGAGTAGTATACACAAACGAGTGTGGGAGATGAAGTTCAGGAATATTCATTCCGTGTGTGATTCACTAGCTGATGACAACTCTGAAACCAGTATTTGGGAATACGGGTTTCAGAGGGTTTCAGGAGGGAGCCGGATTTCTGATTCCGGAAGTTTTGTCGCATATGCACTGACACAGGGGAAACCCGAGTCGATTGCGACCTGTTTTTATGTTTGTTTGGAGGATTTAAGTGCTGTAGGTGTTGATCACGCTTTTGAAGAACCATCCACCCATCTAACTGAAAATGAGCTGTCCCGCACCATTAAGCACATGCAACTGTAAGCCAAATGAGGATATACACAGCGTGTAATCTCCTGATGAAGAAAATATGCACGGTTTTGATTGGACTGAAATAGTAAACACAGTATTTGCGATTTACAGGGCATTTTGAACGCGCTGGCATTACATTTGCCAAATTTGTGAGACGCATTCCAACGTTGCTGGATTGAGTGATAATTCATAAAATTCGATCAGATGAGATAAGTAAAAAACAAAGTGTAAATAACTGTAGACATTATCCATATTGCTTCGAGTTTACTGAATATTCTCATTTGTTCTGTAAAATGAGATAACTTGCATCGTTGAGATGAGAGCCTAACGCAACAACAGGATGAGTCGGACAAAAAACCGGTATATAAAGCAAATACTGCTTCAGAAACACGTGGCTGCTGCTAACTGTCAAATTTTACAAACCAACCTTTATCAACCATCATTTTTACAGCGGCCTACCGTCCGGTCACCGAAAAAGGTTAGAAAAATGAATTCATTAATGCATGATTAACTGCGATAAATGTTGCAAGCGACTAGCAGGAATTATGATGTGAGAATATTTCTCACACTTTTATTTTATTTACCACACTACACGTTCAGCACTAGAAAAGAAAACCGACGTTTTACTTTTTAAAACAAATAGGTTTGCACAATCTATCTCCTTGGCCATTTCGCGGCTGCATCTCTGTAAGCACATGCACGTATGGTGCTCAAAGTGATTTTGATGGTCAGTGAGATAACGAGAGTGAGACGAAGACATGATCGGTCTAATTATTGCGGAAAACACGAAACACCAGCATTAAGAACGGTAGAGGTTAGAGATTAATTACCAAGGCAAAGCTAACGGAGCTGAGCATTTATGTTGTTTGCATAGACCGGGTTTGAGAGTATGAATGGTTAGAGAGTCAGTAAATTTCAATAATTCTATTATTCATTGTTGTAACATCATTTCATCACAAAATATATGTTTTAGACGTTTACAATTTCTATGTTCTTGTCGAGAAATTTCTATGGGAATTTAAAGATGATCAATACAGAGCCCATTATGTTCTTGAACTTACATCGCCAAAACCAACGAAACTTTCAGTTAATTAACATACTCACCTTCCGGGATTCGATCACTGAATGGGTACCTACGGATTACGCCTGTCAACTCCCCAAGATTCTTGTTCGGCCGGACGGAAACTGAATGAGTGTATTTTGCTGACAAAAACGAACATGGACATTGCTANCTACTACTACTACTACTACTAGTAGTAGTAGTAGTAGTAGTAGTAGTAGTAGCTCTGCAATGCTCCAATAAATCAAAATTTCAAATAGAACAAGGAGTGGTGAACAAACTCGTTTTCAGCAATTCATAGTCATGCCAAATACATCAAAATAAATATTGCGCTATATATATATATATATGTGTGTTCATGAGTATTCAACCATAAAAGAAACAATTGCTTTTAGAAAAGGGAAAATAACCGCATAAGTTATCTGGGCTAATATCGTCTTCGGACCAGATGGGAAATGGTCCTGTCGTTCGGGTCACTCCATTATCGGGGTGGGTGGGGATGGGTGGGCAATGGGAGCTAAAGCGCCTGCACAAATTGTTTTCCGGCACACAGAGGGGCTTGTGCAACTGAATTTCTTCCACTTCTGCTGTGACCAGCATACGACATCAAACCTGACTTGATAATCGATCCTCAAGCGCGATCCGATCCGAAGACGGAATTAGCCCCAGATAACCGATAAGGTTATTTTCTCTTTCCCAAAGCAGTTGTTTGGTTTTTATGTTTCAATGGTGATGAATATATATATAACCAGCGTAATATGTATTGTGATGTATTTGGCATGACTACGAATCACTGAAAATGAGCTTGTTCGCCACTCTTTGTCCTATTTAAAATTCGCTTTGTCTAACTGTCTAGATAATCAACACAGAGCATCATTAAAGCCAGTGTATATTTTGATCAGCCCTATGAGGTTAGAAGCACACACAATAGAACCAGTGGATGAATCTTCGTCTGTTCTGACTGATGTAGTTTGAACCGTGACCCGTATGTAAATATTGGACGAGGTATGCGACGTCCAAGAGTGATAAGTAGCCACTTTTTCGGGATGCACTATTTCTAAGTATATAGATATGCACATAAGTAGCCCGCCTGCAGTGCTCTGCTGAAAAGAAATATGCCGAGGACTTTTTGCACAAATCTCGTCTGAAAAACTTCTTTCGCATTCTTCGCTCACCTTTTGTTCCGTCATTTTCCCAAAACAGAAAACACACCGGAGTATGACCCATCATCTTTGCGGTTGAATCAGTTACTAGTGGTGCTTTCAATCCCGTAATTCCAATAAAAAAGCATAGATTGAAATAAAACTGTCAAACCGCTTGAAACGAAATCAAACAGAACTTGTCTGTCCAATTCTTTGAAGATTCCCCTCTCAACGTTTTTCGCATCTCACATGTCTTGATCAGTTCTATCCTCATCGTGATCTCCAGTAAGTTTCTTTACGTTCGTCTTTCTACGGTGGTACTGAACCATAACGACAAACATTATTTTTGTCTTTTAGATGACAAACTGAAACAAGGTGATTATTTATCTTTTACAATAAATCCAATTGAAATGGTTCAGTTCCAAACAACGGTCAGTTTAAGGTGATCTTTTGTCAACCCAAAATTACATCAAAACCCCTTCATTCTTGACCGAGAGACACTGGATAAGTTCATTACATCAGCAAGTTGACTTCACCTAACCAGTCCTAATCAGGTCATGTGCCCTAAATGTAGTCGTTACCTCAAAAGAATAAAGTGCAAGGGGCTTGAATTTTCATAAAACGTTTACTAATATTTCACGTAATCCTGTAGGGGTAATGGTTTTAGATATTCAGTCTGTTATTTTGTTTCGAAGATATCTGTTCTGAAATTTAGAAAATCCATTTGGTTTGGTAAGCGTGACAAATTCTTTTTCTGTTTACAGATGCCACCAAACTCTGGAATGGTGAGATACCCCCTACCAGTGCGCATTGCTTCATTGATACTCAACTGTCAGTTGTGCAATCATTAGTCTTTACCAATGCTGCAAACAACATTCCGCGATCGTTCCGAAATGCATTACTTAGAAGTTTTCTTTTGTCACCTTAAACGGTGTGAAACAAAAAAACGCAGTTTGGTGAACAAGTTAGATTTTGGTGATTGACCAATACGCTAATTACATTACATTTTATATAACTTCATTTTCTATAAAAAAAATAGATGGTTGGTCAAATGGAGATTTTTTCTGTCTCAGTTCCACAAACCGGATAGAGCTAATCTTACAAGTCAAGTCACCCACTGGATCTTATGCTTAATCCATATTACTCATGTGATTTGAGGTTGCAACAACAAGTAGGGTCAGGGCCGTGGGAGGCTGGGTGATTTTGTAAACTGTTTTCAAGTGAACAGCGGAAATTATCTAGAAACTTGAAACATTGGGTCCCCTTTATCCAATTCGTTAGAACCGA
>UZAN01042896.1:0-29031 GCA_900618425.1 Echinostoma caproni
CTTAAGAAAATATTACAAAATTATGACTCGAGGAAAATGAGTTTTTATGATATGTTCTGTTAAACATACGCGATGATAGTATTATCCATCCCCTAAAACCAGGTATATTTATGCTAATTAGCCGAGATGTATGCTGGCCTAACCAATTTATTTTTGTCTTTGCAAAGGTCGGGAAATTTCCATTTTATGTCCTACGCCTGAAAGCGCTGTCCGTCCCTCACTTATTGACTAAACGTTTTTCTGCTTGTATTTTGTCCTCGTGGCTCTATGGGTTCCCTGTAATCTTTCCATGGATGCTCAAGAATGACTTTAAATTGCTTTCCAGATCGTTAGCACATTTAATTAGAATAGTGAGATTTCCCGTGGAACTCTCGGTTACTTCTTCATTTCACAAGTTACATTCTGTCCGTTATCTACAAAATGCTTTAATAACTCTTCACCTACTTCGCACCATGAACCTATAAGTGTGTTCTCTTCCCCAACCCGGTCCCGCTTTAACTTTATATTTACTCGATCGACTGTCTATCAATATTGTCTTACGGTGCCCAATTTGTTTGTTAATTTAGATTGCATCGCTTTTAGAATCAAGCTTACTCCTCTATGTTCTCTCGTTCTCCTTGCTTATCGCAATTCTGATATAATTTTGCTTGGTCATTTTTGTTTGACTATGTCGCTTCTAAATATCCCTTTTTCTGTGTGCATAAAGCAAATACTTGATTTGAAAATGAACTCAGCTTGAAGATTTATTGCAGGAAATGTTTTTATCATTCTGTAATGATCTTCACCCATTAATATAATGGCATATGGTGTATTGTTTTTTTCATGTGAAAGAATCACCGAACAAAGGATTGTTTGCTTGTTTATACTGCTATCTGTAATGTTTCATGAACTCCGGTTGGTTCTTCTCTGGCTCAAATGTTAATGAATTTCAGAGCAATTGCATTCAGCAACCTGGAGTTTCCTGTGAATGCTGGTATTCCGACGAGTTTCAACTTAACGAAAATTAGTTATATGAGAGCACTTGGTTTATGTGTTTTGCGCAGACTACATGACTTTTGTATTTTTAACTTCATCTTCAATGTTCAATGTTCAATGTTCTTCAATTAGAGGCAGAGGGTAATTTCCCGTATGAGCCTCATCACCACAGACTCGAAGATCTCATTCATGATGGATCTGCATACCCGCATTGTTCGCAGGAGGCTGTCGAGCATCCTCTTGAACATCTTATCATTGACCTCGTCCACCACGTCAGCTGGAAGGGAGTTCCAAAATGAATTACCCTTCGCGATAGCCGGAACCGAAGAGGTAATCCTACGGACGAAAGCTTCAACAGCGTTACTTCCGCGATAGCGAACCGAATAGGTAATCCTACGGACGAAAGCTTCAACAGCGTAAGTCCATGTCCACGAGTCCTGGTCTGCTCGCGTAGAGGGAAATACTCCATCAACTCTGGACCCATGTCTTGTTGCTGTTCTAGCTGAATAGATGTTAAGTGGGATTGAAAATTCAGAAAACCGTCTGTCACAAATTCGCTGGTTAGTTTCGCTTCTGTTCTTTTTAGAGTTTGATGTTCTTATTTGCAGTTGTCTCCCATTGCCTTTGCTAATCCGTTCAGACCTATATAATATTACTACACCATCCGCTGAGATATGGATCTGGAGCCGCTTCAAGGCAACCAGGTCAGTGGTTTTATTAACGGATTCTTATTATGATTCTGTATTAGACTTTTAACTCAGATCACTGGATTTCTTAGCACTGGTTTTGGTAGCCCCAATGGTTGTTAAAAATAATTGCACAATATTTATCTGTGCATATTCTTCCAAAGGATGTGATAAAGCAAAAGCCTCAGGGGGCATTTTTAGCTAAATGTATTTAGATTCTTTAAGTGAACACTTTACATGCATTATTTTGGTACTAGCAGAAACCGCGATTAGATTAATTTATAGTTGAGTGACAGTCGAATCCTTTTCGTTTAATTTTTATCTTTGTTAGGTCGTCAGCGGAGAAATTTTAGTTTTATTCGACATACAATATTCAAATACTTCACTATTATGAACGCTTTTTGTTATGGTGCATAGCAAAAGAAAGTGTTCTTTGGCGTCATCGTTTTGTCGTGGAACACTCGGTTTTAGGTTCACCAGGAGGTGCATATTTTGTGTGATTGTGAAACAGTTTAGTTTGGCATACATCGAGTGTTCCAAACCGCTGCCTTGGTGTATTTACTTACTTTTCTCACGCAATATTTGATCGTTTTCCATTCTGTTTTTTCGCTCTCCTGAATTCCTGTTTCCTTCCATTGTTTGGTTGATTTGCTGATCGAACGCTTGGCTTATAGTCAACAATCAAAACCGAAAACTGAAATTGCATTATGAAGGATGATTGTATCAACTGGAACTGTTGTACAATCCGTACTTTTGATTGAAAATTGGAATCCCGTAGTTTTCAGCAATCAACGATCAAACAAAAATACCACACTCAATATTTTTTCAAAGTGAAGCCTACTCTAAGACATAAACGGCTTCGTGAGTTGCGCGTAAAATAATCTTTGGTTAAAAGATTGAATGAAACCGATGCAGAAAGACCCTCAGATTGGGTTAAATGGAAATGTGTTTACCTTTTTAGGCTAAAAGTTTACTTGAGTGTGGCTGTCATCGTATGCGACATATAACCAATTGATTTTGAAATTCGTTATCCTAACATTCGAGTAACTTATTCGTTATTCATTTGTGCTTTTTTATTCATGTTTATTATTATTATTATTATTATTATTATTATTATTACTATGAGAACTGTTTTTAACGCACAACTATTTTCTACGCATTATCCTAGCCCTCAATTATTGTTCTTTGATAATTATCGCACGAGAAAAAAATTGTCAAAGGAATAAAGACAAAATGTTGAAAATGCTCGGTACGATAAACGTATCACGCTCCGTGATATTCCGGACATCCATCAGAATAGGTTTGGTCTGTGTGATTAGATATAACAGCAAATACCAACTTATGAATGGGATTGAGGACTGAACGAACTGGAGCAAATATGAGACATTCTTTCTTCTGTTTAGAGTACCTATATGATTGTTCCGAATAAAACAGTAGGAAGTGAATCAACGATGTGTGGATTCACGTTGAGGACTATGTCAAGAGAAATCACGTATTTTTCTACTGTGACTTATCTATATGAGCAGGGTAAGAAGGACCAAAACAAGTATTCATCGAACTCGTTAAATGTAACTCTTATTTTGGGAATACACTTCACTTTCTAATATCATACTTGCATAGGGATAGCATTTATTCAAAACAGTATCTCGTCTTGTAATATTCTTAGTTTTCTTGTATCCGTGTTTGAATTTGCGTTATCTTGAATGTCGCAAAACGATTTATAATAGTTTAAAAGTTGAAGCTCAACATTGAAAAAATGTTTTGCATAGCCTCATTCTTCCTAATAAATGATTGCTATTTTATGAGGGTGTTTATTCTGAATAGCTTGTATTTTTCCCATTCATTTCGCAGTAAATTAGCTGCTTAATAAAAATTTCTTATTGAAATAAAATTGCTAAATCAAGTGGCTACAAACTACTTGCATAACATCACTCATTCAGTAGGAACTAAAAGTATAATCTAAGAGACAAAAAGATTGACCTTCAGGTTTGCAGCTCTTGAAATGCTCGGTTCGTAGTGTCACCATGCCAAAACCGGATGAACCACCGAAAAGGTTTCGGTATATAGTTGGAGTCAAATGGCAACTTATTCGACAAGCTTTTAAATCCGACGACTTCACTCCTGACTTGTGCAAGTACTTTGATGAGAATATAAGCCCAATTAATTGCCAAACCAAAGGGATATCTCTGTGAAGACATAAACGAAAAGGGGAAAATCCGATCACATCGAAGCAAGACGATGGTTTAATTTGATCACCACTAAAGAAGGTTACACACAACCAATATGAAGGATAGTCCGGGCGGATAAACCGATATTTTCTTACATCACTGTTTAAAAAATGATGACTCAAATTGAACTGCAGCTAAGGTCACCTGATATCCAGCCGTTAATGGACTCACAAAAAACAGGGCGCATATTGATTTCATCAAAAAATTCGAATATCGTCATCCGTTCATTTAACATTGGGTTTATCTTATTGCTGATTAAAGAGCAATAAAGCAGACGGAGAAGGCTGATTTACTGATCTAGTTTTTCAGTGTAGTTCATTTCACTTGTCAAAAGAAGGAAGTATCCTTCCGGCTTAATAAGCTACAAGAGAAGCAAATACGAGCACTCTGTTGTCGGTCTCTCCTACAGGCAACTCTGGACATAACAAAATTTGCTGCACAGATGACAGGTTTTGGATAACTGTGATTTAAAAATGCATTTACCAAAGTCATTTCCACAGATACAGTTGAGTATATCTTCTCGCTCGAGGTCGGTCTTAGAAAACTTTTAGACTCCATTAAGTATTGCTTTTCACATTTATGCGGTTTCTGGATAGATCAGATCCAGTACTGACATCACTCAATTACCGCGCGGCAGTTGGGATTTTAATGTAGTCAAAAACCTTTCCCCGACCGTTGTCGTCAGTGGTCAGAGTGCAGCGTGTATTACAGGAACATGTCAAATGATGTTTGACAGCCAACCTGGTGGACTCCATGCGAAAACGACTGGCTCTAGTGCTCAAAATTAAAGAAGGCCAAACAGAACATTGCGAAAATGAAATTATGGTAGCTGTATCCCGTTTATAAATATTTTATAGTGTTTTTACTGAGGTTTTTATTTTACAGCTGATGCACCAGCAGCCATCGTCGAAACCGAGAAATAGCACATTTTATGGCGTTAGACTGATACGAGCAAAACACATTCGTGTATATTAGTACACATGTGTTGCATCTGGAATGAGGCAATATCACATTCCATCCCGTTAATGAGGCTCGAAACACTAAACAATAGGAAGAACAAATGTGATGAAAGCAAGGGTGTTGCAAAACTCTGATTTAATGTCTGAACGTTTTCAGACAGTGTTTTACTGGTCATTTACGGTTAACTGATGAGTTGAATTCGTGCGCATTCTGGGTTTTATAAAGTGTTTTCTTACGCTAAGTTGATCTCTGCAGAGCATTTATCTGGATATCGCCAAGGAGGGATTTATACTTTTTATTCAAAACCTCAAATGATGTTGGAAATAAACAAGGAGGAATAAAAATGTAGACAAGCTCTAATAATTGTGAGCTCAGTGGAACAATCTGACTTTGGAACAAATATTTTGCAACTGTTTGGTTCATCAAATAACTCAAAGGGACTTTCTGTTTGAATCAGATATCCTGTTTTGTGATTTTATTCCGGAATTAAGGTGCATATAAATATAGTTGTGGTTATTCTGGTGAAACACACAGTAACGGGAAAATGTCATCAGGAGAAATAAACGAAAATCGGTTTTGATGGCTAGACATATGACAAAAGGGAGTGACAGATACAATCCTTATTTTTATATTAAGTATTCGTATTTATGATGGGGTTAGGATGGGCGTTTATCTTATTTATACTTGCTATATTAATCTTGTTCCCAAACGATGATCCGGCTTCAAACACCACCAGTCAAAACACTGTAGGACACTAGTTCCTGCTGTCAATGCCAGTGACAAGCGAATCCAAGGTTGTAGGTTGGTGCCACTTATTGATACAAATTTCACTGAACTAAGATAAAGTAAGTTTTGCTTTGCTCGCGTTTGGTGCACCACGCTGTTGAGAAAAGATTATTTTACTCAATTGGTCGATAGGTCCCAAGTGCAACAAGATTAGAGAATGTGCATTTCCTAACAGACCACAAAGAAAGCTCAAAAAGTTTTATTTATGAATAGGTTCCATGTAAGAACATTTAAATGACTGTGAATCGATAGAACTTAGTACACAGAATAAGACCTTCGTGTGGGTCATTTGGTGTTTTCGCACACCTGATAGACCATTACGATTGCGACTGGAATACTGTCGTAAGTGACTAAAAGTAACGGTTCTATCAGGCGGGAATTAATTTTGGGCCTTATCTCCACGCTTGTGGCGCATTTGATCATGCAGGCCACATTCACAGAATGAGAGTAAGTATCGTACAGCTCGTCCGTGTTCTGCTTACTTCATCGTATTGGCGCGAATATTTATCATTATGAGCCTCAAAGTAACAGAATGTTTTGCCATCGGGGCACTGAACTTTAAATAATGCCTCTTTCAATACTTTAGGAGTGGTTGTAGAAACTGAAAGTGAAACTGAAATTAAATTATAGCAGATTATAACAAAGGCTTATTAATCAATATGAAAAGTTATTTTAAGTGAAACCTGATGTACATTTCACATTTTTGACGATTAAACCCTATGTACAATTGATCTGCGCCCTGATCTCTAATGCTCACAGTCAATAAATGTTTGGATGTTTCCTTCAGCTTTAAACCAGGCTCCGCTCATCAGATCCTTTTTATTAACAATACGAAACTGCCGGTACTAACCACACCTAATTATGTGAAGTACTCTGGGTTTACATATCAATATTCTTTCCATATCGAGTAACAAACCGACCAAAGATTTATGAAGAGTAGTATTGGATAACGCGGAAATTGTCAAGAGCATTCGATGGACAGCCAGTCGCCGCATCATCAGAGCACTTGCACGACCTGGGAGGAATGAGAAAGTTTTTGTGTACTAAGAAAAAAGAATGGGAATAAAATGCAATGTTGTAGAGCCCCTCACATAAATTAAAGAAATGAAGAAGTTTTGCTCTAACAACAAGCGAATTGCATCTTTTGTGAGAAGTAATTGATGGGGAAAATGTCTCACATCGAGTCTCAGACACCAACCAGAAAGATGTCGATTGTCAAAAATGAATGACCCAAAAGGATTAGCATGATCAAGGATAATTAAATAAAAGCTGACAAACATTGGTCTAATAAGAAGTAAATGGAAGGAACACTGAAGGCAACTTCAACAATAGTAGAAAGCGAAGATTTACATGCAAGTCAAAGAGGGGCGTGGTCATTAGACAACGGATATTTTCGTTTCAAAAGTCTTCTTGCGTAAACTTTCTAGTGTTGATCAACAACCACCCAGAAGGCTTTTGGACATCCTTTCTGGTGACCAGCGTTTATTGGGTTGATCTTCAACAATCCGAGCCACTTCCAGAGAAAACAAACTGAACATTAGGCAAGGGCAGCTGTTTGGTGTGTGTTGTGAACAATACGGGGGTAATTGGTCCTAATCTCATTCTATTGTAGGTTTCAGTTATTTCGGAATCTTCAATACTCCAACCAGAGAGACAGGATGGCTCTCATCAGCGGATGGAAACGAGGGTGAAATTAATTTAATTAAGGAAACATTCGCAAACTGGCAATTCAGCTGCTATGAATCAGGAAGTGAGCCTTTTACGAGGGGCATTGAGCAGCTTCACTGTTGCCCAATCTTCTCAATAATTCGTTGTGTGCAAAGGAGTTATAGTGTAAACCGAATTCAAGCGCTATACCTCCAACTGTATTTGATTCGATAGTGTTTCACAGCATTGCATCTGCTAGTCATAAAACCTTTTCTTTATCACGACTAAGTGGTTTGGGTAGAGGCTATGAGAATCCTTTGGTACAAATCACAGTAATCGAGTGCTTTCCTTTTGCTTCTCACCTATGCTCTATTGCCCGTACATATGCAAATCTGTGTGCACATGAATGTCATAAACCGCAAATACTCCTCAAAGGAGGAGCGTTCGGGGTTATCGCTGTTTTTTCAACCACATAAATCATGCAAGAATAATATACGATGTCCTTCTCTGATTGTTATCAATGCATTCATTAAAAACGACCATCTACGTGCAAGCTCACGTCATCCAAAACTATCTAGACAGCTAAAATCAACGAAAGTATCAGAATTAGGCTAAGAGTATTCTGTTTGAACAATAAAGCCAAAGTTCTACTTTACAGAATGTATTTTGGATGATACCCATAGTTTTACACTCGCATACTGTAGTTAAAATAATCAACAATAAGTATATGTTCATCAATTACAGAATACTAATTTGAGAAATGTAGACAAATATGTTTCTTTATAAACCAGTTTTCATTAAGATAATGCTAGAGTCAGTGTTCCTTTCGCAAAGGGCATTAATAGCCGAGAAGATAAGAAAAGAACAATTGGTTTGACTGAATAGTGTTCGTACTTTACGAGCGACTTCAAACGCTTGGCAATCAGGCTGCTGATATCATCTTTGAAAGTAGGACCACTCTCGTCCCATCTGAACTAAGCTAATTTTTCTTAGTCGGGTTTCATTCTGGGTGCATTAAGCATAAACCCTATGAATATTCGTTCGATTGTAACCTTTCCTCAATCATGAACTATCTGTATAGCAATGCCCCATGGAGGTAAATCAATGGTTCTTTGAACCATTTGTCGTTTTGAAACATTTCTTCCGATTGTTCTGACTGATTGAGTTTATAACAATATAGGTAGTGTAAACCTTTGTTTTATTTCGACCCATTCAAGCAATGTGTGAATTAAAACTGTTTAAGCATTCAGCAAGTGTTTTCTTCATCTTATTTTGCATCACTATAAACAAACATGACGACAATGTGACCGCTGTACTGGTTCAGTTCGGAAAATTCATCAAGTATCTTTTCAAGGTTGTGAAATAATGCGCTTGCGAAAATAGGCCTTAGCCAAATCTTCGTGTGAACTCTACTGACCGGTTGAGACCTTGGATTCGGAAGGAGTACTTAACGTTTCCAATATTCGACAAAAGCTGAAAATGATTCCTATGAAATACCTCGGAATGCTGTCGGCGATCAACCGAAGATCCACATCCAGTGAAACAGTGGCTAATGTTTTCAGTACTTTCATTGCGGGCTCGCTTGTTGAACAAAGGCAGCATTTTAAATGTCTTATTGCATTTTCATCCAAAAACCTCACATGAACTTTTTATGTCAATGAGACATTTCGCATTTAACTCACAGTTACTTGTGAGTAGTGGTGTGGGATAATTGATATCAAATCAATAATGAGACATTTTCCAGGATGAGAAGGCTGACTTTCTACATTCCTCCAACTGCGTTCTACAAAACTTCCTTTACACTTGATAGCAAGGTTTATCGTTTTTCACTGAAACCACTGCTCTCCATGAGTTTTTCCAGGTTCATTCGCTGCGAATTTTTCCTTGGATAAACGCCCATTAAAAGTTGTATCCAAATATATCGGTATTTCCTATTTATCGTTTGTTGAGGTTCTAGTTTACGTCCACTTTCTGCCATGTGATCAATTGTGCAAAATTAATTGTCCGATATTTCCCATCCTCTTCACACATATATTGTTTGCTCTATTTCTACAGCAGTGAGATGCAGCACCTAACCACTGTAAATACACACTGCCACATATCATAACTCCGCTGTTCCATATCTAGAGAAGACACTGACTTACAGAGGACAAATGGTTGATCATTTTAAATTGGAGCTTGCCCAAGTGCGACTACATCACTCTATTTCTACCCCAATAACTCTAATATCGGTTTTACTGTTGGTGTTGTACAAAATTTTGCTATCGAAGTATGCCCGATAATATACTGAAAATTCGCCTATCTGATGGCCAAATAAAGTGCAATATTGATGTGATGTGTCTTAAACTATAAAAATCGTTCCAGTTCTGTCACTGAGAGTCAAAACGAATGTCATCGTATACAATATTATGGTGAATTATCTTGGATTTGTCATGCGGTGGAACGTTGGGGAACAATGATCTGATATACATGATGTTTTTGCATGTATCCGTGTGAACAATGTTCACTGATGGAAGCTACTTTCTACATTATACGAGATAATGGGACCTATTGCTGGTTTGAATAACTCTCTTGGCCGTTTCGGTAAACCATTGCATGTTAGACTAAAATAAATTGTGAAAACCGAGATTCGTGGCTTCTCTATTCAGGTCTAATATGGTAAGACGGTGGCTTCAATCAGTCTCGTTCATGCGCTATGATTTCATGCTCTTAAACAGTATCAAAAGTCAAATAACAATCATAACAATCTCATAACATAAATATATATATGTGTTGTACATGCGCTCACAAGAGTAGATGCGAACTAACTTGGACAGGTTTGATAAACATATTTGAGGTTTTGTTGAAATTCAATTTAGTCCGTTAGTTTCTGCATTTATTCTTATTTTGTTATGCAAGCCTGATCAGAACGTGGTTGATTTTCACACAGATCAATTAGTTTATTGATTGGAAAATATAACTTTCTTTGCCGCAACCGGGTGATAATTGTTTCACTGACAATGTTCCTAGCGGTCAGCCAAAAAGAAGATGGAATTATGTGAGCAATTAAAGCAATGAACGTGTGACCATTTTTCTGAACCATCCAATAGTATGGCGTTGATCAGATCAAAACAATATAGCGTTTCAAAAGTCAGCTGAGGTGTTACTGTAAAGTGTTCTTTTTCATTTTCAATTCCTTTTATTGAATACATAACGATACAATTTTCATTAAGGAGGAAGTGGTCCAATAACAGCCTACCTAAGAGAGTGCAATTGGGATTTTCATTATCCAGTTTAAGATTCCTAATTTCTTAGACATTATCCTTTCAATTGATAAAATATAGAAATACTAGTGCGGTTTTCAAATACTACCCTATACTGCGAAGAGACTGACATGGAAATGTGGTTCACGTATCATTTCAGCAGCAATATACTTTTCACAGACAACCAATTTGTACATTAGGGCTCAGCCATAGCAGTGATAAACGTCAGTAGTATACCCCGGGTTTTTTACTCGAACAGTGGTATCAAATGAAAAATAGTCATGTTTGCGCGACCAAACCGTCTTATTTTTTTAATAAACTCTGCTATATGCATGGTGTACAAAGCAAGGTAAAATTGATTTGAAAGGCTGGTAATTACCATACAGGTGGTTTGATCTGACTGGGTCTTATAATTAGTGCTAATACATCGGACGCCACACCTTGCCCATCTCAGTACTATCCCCATAGTAACGACTTGGAATTATTCTAGAACTAACTGATTGTTGCACAAGAGTAGTGGAGCATTTAGTACCATTATGTGATGATGATTAACAACTAGGTCGCATCTGCTGCAAAAAACATGTTAGCTTTTGCTTCGTACACGATGAAATTCACCGCGCAATCAAATCCAGTCATCCACTACTCCCATAATGCTTTATATACCAACAACATAGTAATTCTGATCCTAGATCTTGAGTGCACGAATAACCTATACGTTCGGCATTTCTCAGGTAGTCCCGTTCTTTATGTACATCACCTTTCTATTTCCTTTTCGCTGTCCTGCTTTCAAGATCTTGTAATCTGACCTGATGAACATCATCATCATTGTACAGCGTATTGATGCGTAATGAATGATATGATGAACATCGAAATCATTCACTACAGCAGATACATGTGGTTTTGAAGTAAAAGTAATGAAATAATATCAGTGCATTTCCCATTGACCATGGTCCAGGGTGATAAAATGTTAGCTTAGTGAATAAGCAGAAAATTCATCCGTGCATTTGTGAGGGTGTACAATGGGTTTTGAAATCCTATTTTAAGACTAGCGGAAATTGATCATTTGGGCATTTTCCGGCAAGGAGCTCCTTGTTTTCATTGATGTGCATCAATCTCTTGTGTTTGCCATTCATCTTGTTTCTGACACTGAAATCGCCTCGGGTCCATAGAAAATCCAGTATGTATAAACTTAACATTAATCATTTTATAAACATAGGAGTCTACAAGCTTAAAAAATACATCAGCCATCGATGCATCAAATCTGTCTGTAAACTTTCTGACCTTTGGGAATATGCGCCAACTGTGAAACAGATATATCACCGATGACGAGTAGCACGAAATGAAAAGACCATGATCATTCATTTATGCGTGACTTTGCAAACTTGAGATTTTTCGAGCCTGCATTTAAAATGCTGTATATTTTTTAGCATTCTAAAGGAAGTACCAATTAGATTACGTTATTTTCTAAATTAAATGATAATCAGCTAAACACTGACTAGATAATTTCACGGTTTCAAAAAATATCTTAGATTTCCCGAGTCAGGTCAGTTTGTCCTCGGATTTTATCAAAGCATCACATTTGTACAACAAAGTAACTCATTGTCTGTCAGAAAGAGTCTACGTAGTATAGTACCACATTGAAAATTCCGTTATAAGGAGGACTTTCAAGAACCCGTTCACCCAAATCAATGAAATTCCACAAAAGGAGATTTATTGAAATTGTTGTCAGGTCGACGAACTTCGTGGGCACTAATGCCTGCCTATATTCTTGAGTGGGTATCATTACTCGGAAGTTGGTTTGTCACTCACAACATATTGCAATCGGTATTACAACGGTATTATGGTGGATAGAAACTAATGGAGACTGTTGTTCTATCCTTATTATGATTTCAAGCAACCAGTTCCTTTTAACATTTTCATGAGGGCAAGAAGAGACATCATGACTATAGGATGTGTTGAATTCAACTATTTCGTGGTAATCTCATCAGCTGTGTGCATACATTCAGATCACGTTTGGTTAGAAAAGAGTTTCAGTTTGGGGACAGGCGAACACACAAGGGGAAGATAAATCAACCAATACGAAGGCCAAAGGTCAATAATATGAGCCGGATTGGACATTGGGGCAGGGCGTGGAATCACTACAGGGTGGTGGGGAGATGGAGGAGGACAGTGACACCTACCAGGGCAGCGCGAGGCTAGCCACAAATTCGGTCTGTTTACACAAATTTGGCTTGTTACGTCAAATAGCAGCGGCTTCAGCGAACCGTAATAGACGGCTATCTTTCTGGCGGACAAAGACAGGAAATACGTCCCTAGGTTTGTCACATTATTTGCAATCCAGTATGTGTCGGTTGATTGAACTAGACGAAAGCTTAGAACCGTTAGATTATGATTATTATTTTTACTACCATTATCTATTTATGTTTACTCACAACTTCTAGAACACTCCTACTATCAGTATGCGTGAACTCGAGACCCACGATCGGCACTTCTTGCTTCTTTTTGAACTCAAACTGTAATCTTGGGAGTAGGGAGTCGAAAACATACATTGCAGATGATAAACTTAATACCAATAATTGAACAAATTCTTATGTAGCTAATCAATATCAAGGATCGTCAAGGTCTATTCTTCTTCTCTTGCTTCTTTCTCTTTGTGAGATAAATGCTCTGTTAAAAATACCGAATTTGGCCGTTTAAACCTATTTCAGCTGCCTGGCAAAAGGGACATTTTATGTCCCAGCCCCAAAACTCAGCATGAATTACAGCTAGAAGTTTTGTTAGATTTTCGTTTAAACCTAAGAAAACGGAAATGGAAAACTCGTGAATGATTGTTTATTTGTTTCAACCTCGTCCGATTTTGTCAACTATCGAAATCCATTGTCCGTACTAGGAATCACACATCGGATGGAGGCGTTTCGATGCACCTGAACACAGAGCAAGTCAATCTACAGTTTCATCTTGTCCACACAGTTTGGTGCAATCTAGTGCTGTGAGATTTTTTTGAGCAACTAAAAGAGCTTATCTAAGTATCGGTCTCTAGGATCCATGATTCGGTTTCAAATGGTCAGTTGTTTAGCAATGTGACTAAGGAAAATGCACAAATCTGATCTATTCTTTTTCAAATCTCGTCTGTCAAATGTAAGCGATGTTTAAACGTTTTACATTTCGAGGCAAACTAATTGTTGAACAAGTACAGATAGCAAAACGATAGAAAAATTGGACTACAGTGTTGAACTAAAAAGATGACATTCCCAAATTGGCTATCAAAGAATTCTCTCAATTTCACAGTCTGTTTCTCCAATGTGAAAAAATCCAAAGATTTCATTCTGATCAAGTGGTTTATCAAACATTTGTCGCACATAAAGCACAATTTTCGGCAAACAATTGTTTTCATTACCTCATAATCTTGCCGTTACACTTTATATGGTAGGATAAAACATCGTAATTGAGAGGATAATAGTGAAATGTGGGGGATCGATCACTTTGCGTGTGTTGTACACCACATTATCAGATCTGTACTTCCGGGGTTTCCAGTTCTGTCACGTTAGTTGTGTGACCCAGTTCTGAAGGATCGATGTTATTGTGTGAAAATGTGTGTGCCTAGGGGGGGGGGGGAAGGTTGGTTTCGTGAACCCAGGAAGAATGGAGAGCTTGGTTAAGACGTTTCTGGGCACATAGTTCGGGGTCTAACAATAAATACATACGTATTCGGCTGTGGCCAACGTACGGTAAATAATGCGGAACGCTTCACTTGGGTTAACACAATGGCCAGTGTCTATCAAGTGGGCGGGAATCGCACTTGTATTAGATCTGGAACCATTTTGACTCAGACAGCGCGGGTGGTGTTCTTTCATGAGGATAGATAGCTGCCGACGTAGAGTGCGCTACAAACGCACCTGAACGAGTAAACAATCATTGGGGTGGTCAACATCGGTAGTTTATCTTTATTCCGTTTGATTATCAGTGGCGAACTTTTCAATCACCAGTGTAGATGCACGGCGTTGAGTGTGACCTTTACCGCTCCGTTCAGTCGTTTCATGGGGGTTTTAGCGGCAACTTCGCCCTTAAAAGGAAGCCTAACAAACAGGTCCCTTTCCACCATATCGTTGTGTGCTTTTGGTACCTCTTCCATTATACTTCGTTGAATAAAACGGTCTGGGTAGCTATTGCTTCTGAGCACGTTGGAGATAAACATGCGCTAATCTTCCAATAATTCATGTGAGTAAATTCTCCGAGCTCTATTATACAAGCACTCCATCTTCCCAGGGCTCACGAACCCAATCTTCCCCCTGCTTACATAACAACACCAATCCTTCAGAACAGTGTCACACAACCAACGTGACAGAAATCGAAACCCAGGAAGCACAGATCGGAGAATGTGGTGTGTAACATTATCCTCCCATATCAAGCGTAACGGCAGGATTGTAAGTTATTGAAAACGATTTTTCGCCCGAACTTCTGTTCAATTTGCAATTATGAGCTTACTTGGAGAATCTATCGCATAATTGTTAATATCCTAGATATATTCCGTAACTACATGAAAAGTTATACCACTGATTGTTTTGTTGATGAAGTGGTATATTCACAGGAACGCTTTTGCATAAAATGGATGTATGTCTCTCTCCTTGAATTCCCCTACGCAGTCCAAACTGATACCCGTTATTGCCACCAACAAGAAAAACTGAGGGTTACTAATCGGCAACTTGTGCTCTCCCTGGATGATCTCATTTGAGTGTTTGTTCAACCACAACCCTATACACAGCCAAAATTCACACATTGCTAAATGTTCTCCATTTTGGATATATAAAGTCTCTTAACCTCGTTCAAAACTAGCCGATAAAAACTATTCATACAATCCCGTCGTATACTTCGTAGATGCTAACTGTGTTATAGATAAACGGAAACAATGGTGAGCAGATCAGAATGTATCACTTTATCAAACCGGGTATTTCTGAGATAATCCATAATGTGTGGGGAAAACGTTTCAAGTCTAGAATACATACAAAAATAACTGCCTATTCACCGACTGAATCTGCCCACACATCCAGTTTTATGAAAATTAATCATATGAATTGAAGTGTCCAGACAGAATCTCATTACCTTTTGGCCCGCAGTAACTGTTTTTTGGTGGTAGCAGAAAGTATCCATAGAAGATATGTAGAACTTCTACCATGAATTGAGTGTGGTATGATTTTCATTCAGCGAAAGAATGAAACAATATATTGGTTTGACAGTGATTTAGTGATTCGAAATTCTGACCTAGAGTTTTATCGTCATCCACTTAATGAGCCCAAACTCTCAAGTTGTTCATGTGTTAGAGTGCTTCCTCATTTGACACAAATTCTGCTGAAACTTTGAGGAATTAGATGTGTCAAGCTACAGACCATTTTGCTTCATGATGAATCACTTTCTGCGCACCGCAATTCGTCCTTTCGGGATCTGTCTGTATTGTACTGATTTGCAGTTTTATTACAAATGAATGGGTTATCTCAAATTCAATATAAAAGCCAAATGCGTATTGTCCTAACGTGAGACATCCCAGAATTGTTATCGAAAATCGATTAAACCATCCGGTTCTGGTAACCTATACTGAAGTGCATGCAGACATTGCCACCTGGTTTACGCATAACATGACTAAATGCAGTGTTACGGGAGGCGAAATGAATTTTATTTTCAATTTTATGTAGTTACATAAAATGTATTTTTACTCTCAGTTCGGATCAAGTTGTACCTGTCTGATTATCATACAAAAGATCTTTTGAGTGAAAAAGGATGCTGTTTGACACAGTGATTGTCATAGGTGGCGCATTAAGCTTGTTTTATGTCGAAACAATTCTCCCATTAGAATAGCAGTGCAAAAACGGAACTACATTGAGTAAACAGTTCCCGAGAATGTCAAGCAAATAAATAAGCAATTTATGTGTACAACTGTGACCGTTGCATTCATTTGTAGAGATGTAAGTATCAACTGTAAGCTTTTTCCAGGTTTTATGAGGTGACTTGTGACACTGAGCTGCATCTCAACTTTGAGTAGGAGTGAAATTAGTTTCCTCTACGCAGACCTGACAAATGAGCTATCCAGTGGATTTGACCAAATCGTTTTTCGTATTTGTCATTCTTTGACATTATTATCAGCCCCTACATTGTTTCAGTGCAGACAACGACAAAGAAACTCCAAAAGGCAATTAGCTTGCTATCTTTAAGAGTTGATTGCAGCGTGCATTCAACCTCAATATATTGGAATGCTTTAGAGATTGTTCCTGGATAGAAGTGACAAAGAAATTAAACTTTCGCGTTTCGCTAATAACCTATTGCTGCTTGAGTTATCAGCCTTGTTGACTGGGTTTATGTTTAAAAATCATGCTTTAGTAAACCACCTCAGTATACTCATTGCCATCTAAAAATTGAACACAGATTTACTTACCAAATGCAATCAGGCAAAAGAATATTATTATTATTAATATTATCGTTACCAACAATTGCCTGTCTTTATGATGAGTAACAACAACAATTATTATCGATTCATTATCTGATAAAATAAAAATGTTTTTGTGCGTACTGCAACGATTTTAATACTATCGAAGATATCTGATTGAGGCAATAAGGTTTATTATGAACTTATAACTGTTGTAAAACTCGAGCGTGTAAACAAATAGTAACCACGGGGCGCATTCATGAAAACCGTGCTAAGAATGAAAGTGGTTAANCAAGAGAAATGCAAAATGATGAATTTAACGATCGCGCTCTAAATCAAACCTGTTGCGGTACTCTAGTGCTACCCGATTGAAGCGACCATCTAGTTGATCCTGTACTAGATCTGAAACACTTCCGGTTCGGAAAACACCGAAAACAACAGGCCTTCAGCATTTCGATGCTTTTGTGCCCTTTCATACAGTTAACTCGAAATTTAGCTATCTAGTTGAGTACTTGAATTGGCAGTTTGGTCGTGTATGGTACTTAAAGTGCTCTTTTGATTTACAGGGAAGTTTGAGTAGCACCCTACTGTTTTCAAAATGTTAAGTCTAGATAAGCTGTTTGCAAGCAGAGGGTGACCTTTGTGCTGCCACTCAAATAAATCGAGTTAGCTCCTTAGGCCCGTTAATTCTTGTCGCCACGAATGTTTCAGAAACATTGCACCAAAGATGATCACATTAGCTTCAAGTTACCAATCATTTTGATGAATCACCTAAAGAGAAAAACTGTCTCCTAAAGAAGTGGTTGATAAACTACTTTGCAATAGAAATCGAACAAAATGCACATCTTTTGGCGTATGCCTTCTTCCACCAACTGTCACTGTTATAAAAAACGAAACGATATAAATTGAATTGACTGTTTCCTGAATTTAGAATTTAGAATTCTAGCATTTTAAGTGTTTGTTTAATGTCCATACGTCCCTTTCAAAAGGAAGTGGAATGACGTTCAGTAAATTTATGAGCTATGAAAAGGCTATATGATGCATCTTTCGTAAGGCCTTAGATTTCTTTGAAGAAAGCTAAAATATAAAACGTGGTCACACGAGTATGCACCTAGCTTCTACATTTGACAATTCGTTGAGCAACTCCGTAATATCAATAATAATTTCAATTGTTTCTAAACAAATAAATTTTTATCTTGATAAACTGCACAGCAACATATTTAAAATCATTTTTGGTTTTTAATCTCGGTGTAAAGTTAGATCTTCACCTTTAGAAGGAAGCACCTCAAAGCTATTGTCATTAAATTATCTCGAAAACTAACCCCTATGCACTGCATTAAGAAGACACGTAGTGCTTTATTGATCTGATCTGATCGTTGATAGAAGTGTACATGGGACAATGAATCTTGAACCCCTGTGCCTCGGCAAATCTTCAATTTCATTCAACCAGTTCTCTCTAACCATTTCAAGAGAACAAGGAAAAGCATCGTGATCACAGGATTTGTTGAATTCATCAAATCCTTACCTATGTTTAGATCATGTTAGGTTAAAAGAGCGATAGTTTTGGGGATAGGCGAACACCCACTGGATGAGAACCAATCAATGTGGAGGCCAAAATTCACTAAATTGAACTACATTGGGCATAGAGACTCTGAGTGGTATGGCTGAGTGTCGCAAACAGTGGCGCTTGTAAATCTGCTCGTGAATCTGCAACCCTAGTCTATAAACATTCTTCATCTTCCCTTTGAATTGGTTAAACTTGAATCTTCATTTCGCTTTTTAATACGAATGGGCAGCCAAAAGACACCAAACAAAAGCGGCTCACAAAAGTGCGTGGTTAATGATTGTAAATGCTGAAACTGACAGGGGCACGGAGCGAAAACACGACAGAGGGGAGGGCAGTTACATCTATCAGAGTATCGTCAGTCTGGCCTCAAATTTGATCTGCTTACACAAATCGGGTTTGTAACTTCGAACGATGCCTGCCTCAGCAAATCGTAGTAGAAGGCTACTCTTCCGGAGGATCACGAAAGGAAAGGCGTTCCTATACCCAATCCGCCACTAATTAGTGACCTCTATCTTCCGTATTGATTGATTCTCGTCCCGGGGTGTTCGCCTATCTCCAAACCTATCATTTTTAACCTAACGATCTGATGAAATTAGCACGAAACAGTTGAATTCAACAACTTCTGTGATCACGACGCTTCTTCTTGCTCCTATGCAAACCACGAATTGTTAGATATAAGTCACGTTTTATTAATCATAAAGTTGTATGCTTCTGAGGATGACATTCACAAAGCTACTTTGTTTGTTGAATCAAGTTCATTGTATACATTGAGTTTTCAGTTTTATCATGCAAGACGGAATGATGTGAAGAAATAAAAATTATTGATTCTTTAAGCAACAGATTACTAAGTTACACTTCAGACCACAAATGCTATAATAACTCGAAAATGAACGATATCTCTCAAAATAAAAATTACCGTCGGTCTTATGCACACCTTAAAATTTCAGCAACGCTCGGAACAAGGTTCATCCATCTGTCTCCTTTAAGTACCGTTTTTGAATCTGTGTTTTGCAGTTTCTCGTAGAGTCAAAAGTGAAGCCCTCTACTGCATATTTGAGAGACCTTCCAATTTTTAGACTGATACTGGGAATATTTTAAAGGCATGCTCAAAAGGCACATATTACCATCCAAGAAGGTTTGTTTGATATGGTTTTACTCTGATGGAAATCGGGGACATCAAGATGAAGGGTTACCGTAAACATTGAGAGTAGTCGGTCTTAAGAGTGATAATTCATTGCAAGACAAGAAAAGTTCTAGGTGTTTCCTTAAATCAAACATTATAACATTACATTTGCATAATATTTTGATGGCAAAAAACATATTGCATATATCTAGCAAACTCATATTCCAATACTTATATATTATATAGCTATCTTTGAGTTAGAATGTGATCAAGAAAAGTTTATTGTTTATTCAAAACTTTTCACTGAAATTTCCTTCCAGTTTGACCGATTCCACAAATTTAATCGTGTCAGCTCTTTTATAATTCGCATACATTTTGTTCCCATTTACACTGTCTCTTTCTCGATCAGAGGCAGAAGGATCGTATTACAATGCACGCTTTGGAAAGAGAGCACCTAGATCCCAGAGCGTTTTGAATAAAAAATAAGTTAGTTGCCTTTGAGACGACCAACGTGTCAGTAAGGAACGTCCATCAATAACAACAAATAAAGTGTTAGGAAAGCAGATCCGATAGCGAGTAATAGTTATGGAGTTGCTTTTGGACAAAAGCACAAAAATAGTGGATATCTGGGATGATGAAACGTTTCTTATTGGGAAACGTAGCAAGTCGTTTGTATTTTAAACCACCCAAGAAGAAATTAGACCAAATGTTGGAACCGCATGCTAGTGGTATCTAATTTACATTAGCTCTTTTAATAGTGATTGATAACTGCAGATGCGTACATTATATGAGTTATACTTGATTCTGTCGGACGATTCGCAGTTGTTAATTTGAACAGTACCAAGGCATGTAATCTTTTCACAGATGGACATAAATCAATGTGTTTTATGTGAATCGCAACAGAGGCACATCCCCATCTCGCTAAACTGAAAATCTTTAATTTTTCTGCTAGTATATTAGATTCAAAATTTTGTTTTCTGATTGCGAAATTACTTTACAGTATTATTCAAGAAATACTTCATTATTTGTGCTTGAAAGTCGGTGCAAGTAGTGCTGTTTCGTATTCCATTCTCAACTTGATGTTGTTATGCATTTAATATTGTTATTTAACTGGTAATTCTGTTTGTAATTGTATACGGGATCATTTCCAATTTTTGATTTAAAATCAAGTCATGAATGATTGTAGTCTAAATCGCATTACAGCTATGGTTTTCTCAGTTTGTTACGGTTAGTTGTTTGGAATTCAGTCATTATTCTGCTCTATTGCCCTATGTTTATTTCCGATGATTTGTGTGAAGAACCGACAGTCACCGTGATTACAGTACATTGCCTCTGATACCTTAAGCACGTAATAAATTCCTTTCCGCTGTCTAAAATACAAATCGCTATTTAGAACCTTGCAGCATGGCTGAATAGATGTCGCAGTGGTTATCACATGATGTGGTATGGGAATACGAAAGCTAAGCCAACATTGGCTTTAGTCAATCCTTCACAGTTGCCTGTTGAGGTCTTAATGATTAAGTCAGTTGGCTAGTATTCTAAATGAAAACCGGAGGCATAAAGTTTGTAAATGTTTATAGTGAATTCTAGCCGTTTCTCACGCACGACGAAGCATCAACATAACAAGTCGACTCTCTTAACTGTTGCCAAGATTTGCAACAGCTTCCTCTTCATTTTTTAGTTTACATACTTAGCCAGATCTAAGTGTGTTTATAATTGCATTTGTATACTCCATCCAAAATATTTTATCATCTGTGAGGTATTCACTACTTAAAACTATATTAGAAATTGAAATATCACTGGGCTCCTATTTATTCGGGTACAATCAGCATGCACTGCAGGCTGTAGTGGTCAAGTGGTATCATGGGAAACATAGCAACCTGAATGACCTGAGTTTGAATCCTGCCTCAGCCACCCACCTCGATTCCAGCATCTCCTCAGGCAGCCTTCTAATGAAAACCGCCCTCCTCCTGATAGTTGACTGTACATTTGGGCACTTAATAAAAATTTCTACTTTGTAACGCACCACGAATTGTGCTACATTGTGCTTTATTAGGTCTATAACAAGAACATTTATAGCTAGTCAATTTTTATTGTATTCTTCCTCATAACTCCTTGCTTATTACTGCATCATGTGTAGTGAGTAGCTTTAGAAGAGATACTGGACAAAGTTTTTGATCGTTCACTAAAGATTTTCATCAAGCTATTTACGGAACAAAAGAAGTAGCAGACAACTGTCGCAATAGCTAGCTTAATTAAATAAATAACACTTTTGCAGACGTAATAAAATCACTTAAGTTTTTATAATAGAATATGAAGTAACAACCACTAAAAGAACACAGTTCTGCAACTACGTCCACGAAATATGAGTACATTATCTTTAAGAAGGCGTAAAAATAGTTAGCGCCTGCTAAAATCTCTATTCTACGTCTTTAAAGCTTACCAGAACTTCATCAACCGGGCTAAGCTTTAAAATCAATTCTGAACACGAACGCTCCTCCTTACCAGCATGTTGCCCAAAGGCTTGTGTAAGCCTTGGAAGACTTTCACATTCCAAAGAATACATTTCGATTCGTGGAACTCATACAGGAACGCCGCTATGGCAGATTATCATTGTCATGATAGGGTATTACATCGATGTTCATCAACGTTCTTCTGGGGGAAGAATGAGTTAATTGAGTACAATATCAGTAACCGGCTAGACGACGATATTACATGGACTAACGTGAATTACTTACTATACAACGGTGTACCTTCCAAGTTCGTTTTAGTCCCATTATAAAAATAAACAGACAAATGAATGGAATTTTAGTAGTATTGTCTCTGCGCTCCTTTCAGCTGATGAGTTTATCAAAAACTTTGAAAACCTACAGTTTCAGGACACCACAGAATGCTTATTCTTGTGTTGCTGTTATTTTCGTAATACGTTAACACTGCTCCAAGACACCAGGTTGTTGGATAAACTTATCTGGATACGCAACCTTGCTTAAGTTACTCTCAATCTCAATTAAGAAAAACCTTGTTATTTTTATCAAACTCAGCAGTCGAACACGTTATATCAGTCTACAGAAAACCCACATGGGCGGGACAATACATTCACTTCAACAACATTGTAGCTCTAACGCGCACGCAAGAACCCGTCCAATTCCAGCTGTTTGCGTTGTACACCTGGTATGCAGAAAATCTGGGGCAATAATTCGGGCGTTTAAGACAAACATCATTCGACAATGTTTACCCCGAGAGTTTCATTCAAAATAACCTATGTAAAAGAGCCAGTTTATCAATAGTAACAGCATGTGACAGTTGGGAAGGCAATTAGAAAGACACTCAGATACTAAGATCGCTAGTAAATTTTCTGTGACCTTTTGTAAGTAAGCAGTTCACCATTTGATCCATATTTTCTTTGAAAATAAATTGTCAAGTCTCACTTCCTAGATAGTGAGCCATTCTATGGTTTGATTATTATCGGTAAGATATACAAGCCGAAGAACCGAATAATCTACATGATTGAAGACACATCAACCGTACTGGCTAAGCTCAAATGTGTTTGTGTGTGTGACTACGTATCATTTTGTGGATCCTGGACACCAGATAGATGAAAAAGAAATTTAAATCGTTTATTAATACTTTCGAACCAATAAAATCTCTTCGAGAACGTTATCTGGCAACAACACAAGCGGTAGCCAGCCATCCACTTCCCTGGACTCTGTCCAGACAAGGGGCCCAAAGCACTAGTGACCTTCCCACGACCCTTTGAATTAAACCGAAACTGTTAGTTCTCATTCATTTTGTTGTTGCTTACTTCCTGATATGTTTTTCTGTCCCCAATTTTAAACCGCTTACCCAAACCCTAACCTAACATTTATTTCTTCCTTCTCGTAAAAACAAGTTTTCGTCCAATCGGATTTTTCTGTCAGCACCTCTATTTATTTCATTTTATGCTACTTTCTACACTTCTTTTAGACCGTCTTTCAACACAGAGCAAATTCAACCAATTTTCATTCACCGAAAAACTGTCTGATATTAAGTTGCCAAATGTATCTCGGATTTCAAATATTTCCAACCAGTAACTCCGGAGTCTTTAGCTTCCACCATTCATATATGGATCGTTTGGCTAGATTGTCCTGCAAGCACCATTTACCCCCTGTCCGTTATATCTCGGATAGGAGCACTCGAGGTCCTAGGAAAGCTATCCATTTAAAAACATCAAATAAATTCAAGCACTATTATATTCATACACCGGAAACAATGAATCTTGTTTATTTGGTCTTTAGAATGTAGGTAATATACTGATAGAAACATGCTTTACTTTGCAAATGCATTCAATACCTTCAACCGATCGTATATTGTTCTTTAGAAATGAGTACTCAGAACAAGGGGAATACAATAAACTGTTTGATTATCATTTTTGGCATTTCCGACTGACAGTTTAAATGTACAGAAAGAATAGGTTTATGACAAACTCACTGAATTCCTTTAGTTATGATATTACTGTGGTACATTCGTGCCGGCTTCTGCATCAACCACTCGTGTTAGAACACCGAACAAATATGAATCCTCTCTCCATTGTACACCATCCTGTCAGCAAAAACACAACGATGATGAGCTGCCTTAGGTTCAATCTTTGACTGAATTCTCCAGAAGATGCGCCATTTCAAGGTATAAACTTGTTCAACCCTATATTTTTGCAGACAAATGGCGTTTATGGGTTTATTTCTTTGATAGATCATACCAAATGCTTTCCTATGGCTCTACCCTGTGCGAGGATGGGTCGAATTCATGGATAGTAGACACAGGGTCGGTGCAGAATAAACTCTAGCTCTGAATCCAACTTTGGAGGCTACAACCTGCTTTTTAATCCAGGTTTATCACACCGTTTCTCACGGTATTCATTCGTCTTAAGTTGAACTCTAAGTTGACTGCGCTCTCTGCCCTGCGTGATTAGGATTGGAGTTCTTCTATAGACTGAAATAGAAGAGGCCATAGAAAGTGACCAGATTACTGGAGAAATGGATATTGAAGTAGTGCAGAAAGATATGGGTTGAACAGCCGAGTCGGCGTAATGCTAGTCGGACAATAGGTCAGATCTGTCTGACTACAGAATGTTGCTGAGATTCCCGTGATCCTGAGTTTGGAGTATTCAGCGGTCTCCAGTTATTACTGACGAGGTCTCGTAGTCGAACTTCAGGATGCCGCTCAGAATCCTTGCTTCTGTGTATGAAGACTGATGTAGATCAACATAAGAAGGTTGTCCAAAATGTGATCAGCGAGTGGCGCCCACCACCACAAGAAATCAGGACAGTCTAGACACTCCATAGTTTAACTGCAAAATAAGGCCACACTAGATGTATAACATCGTTTGCAAGAGGGGTTACCTATAAATATGAGATTGGAGTTCATCCGACAAACTCAAGATCTCTGTTTCAATCTCAACTTTATTTTCAGTTGTGTAACATTCAATTATTTTGATCAAATCATTGCTAGTAAATAAATAAATCCAGTGTGCATGATGCAACAAAATACTGTGAAACAGTCTCATCAACAATACTAGGAAACCTAGCACGAAACATGACCAAATATCCCACATCATCGCTATGACCCTTATGTCACATACTAAACCAGATGTTTTCCAGTGTTACCCATTCAATTCGCAAACGGTTTGAGAATACACTAATTAAAAACAGTTTTTTCGTCAATCTGTGTTTCATTTGGTACAGTGATCGGTCAGTGACTGGCTTGAAATATTTTTCTTTGCTAATCGTCTGCATTCCTTTGTGTATTATTTCATGGAACGTATTCTTGCGTTGTGTTAAACCGTTATTTGAAACACATAAATCTATAAACAAGAACCGATTCTATGGAAGCCTCTCATTCCTGCACGTGGTACATCAAGTCAAACAGATACAAAGTTTGCATTGCAATGGCTTTTCAATCCCTCACTGCGTGAGAAAAGATAGTTACAATTTCTGAATAAAACTCCAATATGAATGATGGGAATAAATGATATCATGCGTAGTATATATTCGGATAGCCCCAGACAATATCGCATAACGCCAAATCAGCTATATCACATGATGCCAATTTTATTCTGTAAAGGTAAAATCATTATAGGACACTTCCAGACTCTGTGATCTCAACTTTATAAGCAAATCGCTCCTATGTGGCGTGATCAGTTCTGCTAGCCTATTATCGGACTCAATCGTCCCGCTGGAAATTTAGCGATCCGTGTTCCCAAAGTAAAAGACAAAATAAGTCGAACAGTATCGCACGGAGTATATTNTAGGAGAAACACAACATTGGCGGACGACCTTGAATTATACTGGGCACTGTTGATGAATTAGGCGGTTGCGTGAGATGGGTCATGAGCACAACACGTGTGTCAGGCGTTCGCATGCCCAAGTCGTTTTCTAAAACACAAAGCTACACACGTTCACATTTTGAATCATGCCGCATGCGGAACTAACTGTCAATCAATACAACCATTAGGTTCACTCAACAATTCATCAGATAGCGGGTGATTGTTTAGGAACTTGCAGGATTCCCTGAAAATAAACGTGTACTGACGAGAATTAAAAAACGCAAAACCTCAAATATGCCTAAAAATAACCTGAATCCCAAACTGTTTCACATAAAGCCCAGTTGCTCCAATGTTGATTATGAAATCACTTAAAACAAGAAATGTGTTTTGATGGGTATACGTCAGAGTAAAATAAACCCAGAAAGAACTGTCGTAACCTCACCATAACGAACATATTAATGATAAATAGCTCGGCCGGACATAGGTTTGTGGTGTTACCAGATCTAAGTCCACATAACATCGCTTTGATATGTAGAGAAAATTCATCCACCACTTAAAACTGAAAAATTAAGCTTGGTTATTTTAATGCATCTCACAGAATAGTACAAACAGAATGATCTGACAGAAACAGGAAAGTTTGAGGAAAAGTAAATTTTTACCAAGGGAAAGCAATGCAAATTGTACATTTCCGTAGTTCCCCAGGTGTTCTTTGTATGGTATCAGCCCACAGCTGAAAGTTGATAGTACATTTGTGTACTATGTTGAGTTCAATTCAGCTTGTACAACCATTCGCCAAGCACGTTCTTGCAGGATTTCGATTACTGTCTTTTGGCTACCAATTTGATAAAAGGAGTAGAAGAAAGATTGGAAAGTTGAACGTAGAATAGAAGAGAAATGGAAAATTTTAATAGGTCAAGGGTGTCAAGAAAATGAGAAGTTGCACGAGCGCCACTGTTTACGACAAACATCTATTTCGCGCACTACAGGTAAAGAAGAATTAGAACATTTATTCAGATGGCGAACTTTTGGATTAGTTCATTCGGTTTTTCACAGTAACTGTTGAGGATTTGGGGTGTGGGTTACACTCTTTGGGAGATCCTTAATTCCCCACTGTTTGAAAGCATTTAAACAATTATTGTTATATTCAATTATCTTTCATTGAGACAATTTGTTCTGAGTGCCATGAAACTCGGAAGTTTGACACAACTTGCTCAGTCCCTGCTTGTTTACAATAAACCAGGGATTACTTCTTAAAAGGAGCAGTCTTTATACACCCCAAGGGGTAGACATTACACTGTGTATAAAACACCTTCCACAACCATCATAAAAACAGTACAACAACACGCTACACTTTTTCATAAATATTCTTTCTCTTGCTTGCGTCTATTGCATGTGCTTCTCTCATTGTATTTAGATCTTCTTCAATATATAGATACCGTAGCAATTTAAATATAAAGTATGTTTTTAGGACTAATAGGACCATCAAAGACAAATTACAAAACATTTGAAATAAATCACTTGTTTTACATGATGATGAAAGGTTGTTTCAACCCGATAATTATTTCAGGGGGAGTACTTTTCAAAGGAATACTTTGCAACTAAACTATACAAATAAAGTCAAAGTCGACGTTTTATTATGGGAGTTACTTACAAGCTCATGTTTTTCTTGTGCCCATAGGATATTTACCCAGTTGAATCGCGAAGAAATGATAGTGTCAAATATAGTTTCGGGTAGGAGATAACAAATAATGTAGTCTTCAACGAATTTGCGTCATTTCCAGTTGTGTGGGAATGTGGTACACCAGAGTTTCGTCGAGTCTCTGTTTGACAGATTCAATATTTGGTGCGCAAACGATGTGAGATGGAAGGATGTTGCAAGCACTGCATACTCTGATTTCAAAAGAGTGGAACCAGTATCCCAGTCGACATTATGGAATCAGTAACATGAAGCGATGTCCATTAGGTGTACATTGTTCGACAACGAGAGTAGTGGCCGACATGAATGGTTTGGGTTTTGCAGTATTTTATACGTCAGAATCACAGCTCCCTAAATTCGACGATAATGAGCCGAATATAGTCCCAGTGATCGTAACCTCTGCTCATAGATGAGGCAGTTCAATCCCCTGACCATCCTTTGTAGACACCCTCAGCATTTTACGATCACGTTGCAACCATAGACTTCAGACTTCGATGGCGTACCCTCTGAACGGTCGAGTGTACACTAGTAGCAAACGTGGGAACGGTGCTGATTTAAACCGACAAAAGACTTGCCTAAGCAAGCCGAAATTCTCCACGACAAAGCCTTGGCGCAATCGATCGAGCAGCTTAAGTCCTCTGCAACAATTATACCTAAGCCCTTATCACTTGAGGTATGTGACAGCTGCTACTTTCTGAGGAAATACGAGAATCTACTCCGGTGGCGAAAGGATAGGACTTTGCACTTGAAAACATTGAATCCAATGTCGTTCTCCAAAGACCATTGATAACTGACGTTAATTGTCTCTCGAAGTGATAGCAAGTCCTCGGGTACTGTCACTGTATTCTACATTTCGGCATCGTCTGCAAACAGTATTGTTTTTGGCCCTAGAATGTTCGGTAGATCATTTATTAATCCGAAAAAAGTCAGGGACTAAGCACAGACCCTTATGGAATACCTCGGGTAGGGCTGATAGAACCAGATAGAGAATGCGAAACACGAACTATTATGGTACGTTATCAGAGAACCGTTCTACTTCAATTAAGTATAAAACCCCGAATATCGTAATTGCAGAGCTTCCTTTAACAAAAATTTGTGATTCTCCGATTAAATTCTTTCGAGAAGTTCAGATAAATCCCATCCACCGGATCCCCTCCGTTCACTATTCTGGTCCATTCATTTCGAACAGGAAGCAGGTTAGTGGAGTAGGATCGATTTCGCCTGAACCCATATTGAGCTGTCGAAAGAATGTTGTATTCTTCTAGGTTTTTTATTGGTGAATCTGTTACGATTGATTCCATGACGTTCGATAAAAGCGGAATCAGGGTTACAGGTCGACAGTTAGTGATATATATATATATTTACCACCGGCTTGAAAACAAGCATGGTGCCAACGTAACAACAATGA
>UZAN01042896.1:30229-44933 GCA_900618425.1 Echinostoma caproni
TCTATGACAAAATTGAAAAGGAATGAGGATATAGGGCAGCCTTGTCGAACTCCACTGGAGACGGCGAAGGGTGGCGAAAGCTGTCCATAGGCCCTAACCCGACCTGAGGTATGACGATACAACTCTTTGAGGATCGACACATACTTCTCAGGTACTCCATTCCTCAGCAGTTAGTGAGGTCATTACGAAAGCCATCTTTGTATTTGGGTGAAAAAACTCCTTGTTTTCACAAATTTGGGAGTGTTGCTTTGTCGAACATTCATTGGAACAGAATGCCCAATGGTTCAGATATGAGATCCGCCAAAACGACAAAAGATTTCTGGTGCATATTGTCTGCACCTGGTGTCACATTTTTCGCAGAGCAATTAGTTCTGACGTTTTCAATAGTGAATAATACGTTTTTAGCGAAGGATATGAAAGATGCTGCAACTGGGAAGGTGGCTGTAGACCTTCAACGTGTGGTGCAGCAAAATCCTCGGAACACCGAGTTTCCAGCAGTTTAGCTGCTTCAGTTAGAGTGGCTGCAACTCTCCCAGCGCAGCTTAGTACCGGTATACTGAACCCAACTTTGTGAATTCAGTTAACGTAAGTATACAACAACTTAGGGTTAGAGATGAATATCTGTGCTAGTGTCTCTTAGTGCATATGCTTATCCTCACGATTCAGTCTAGTGCATTGGTTCCTCAGCATACGATAACTATTCCAAGTGATGACATCTAGAAGACATATATCATCTCACCAGGATGGATCCCTCAAAGATATCCATTTCTTCATGCTGCCTCGAATAGGTAAATTTAGGATGCTAGATTTGATAATTACTCTAGTCTTGGGCACTGATGTCACTAGGTTTGTAAGACTGTCAATAAATTTCTGCCATGAGTTTACAGCCGTGTATATGTATAACCTATGGATCTGTGCATGTTATCTGTGGAACTTCCTTTAATAGAACAGCAAAAGAGACATTTGATTGTAAGTACTGTGTGATCGCTGCGTCCTAGGGAGAAAGTCACATTGATAGATTCTACCATCAGCCCCTTTTTGGCAACACTCAATCGAGTATGGATGGTGACTGGAGGTTTCCAAACCTGTTGACCTCCTTCATATATTTGTACAGTGGACGCGAGTCAATCAGACGTTGGAATTGATGTTCGAATAATGGACATACACTCTTTGTTTTACTGATATTGGGGAAGTTGAAATCACCCATTAAGAGAATATGGGCAAATGTTTGTGTAAGTATGTGCAACATAGTTTGCTAGGTTTATGTCACTGGTTCGGGTGCAATCATGTAAATCACTGTTAAATTAGTATTGCCTGCACCTTTATTCCCCATTGCCGTATGTGTATTAGCTTAGTTAAACGCTGTCGATTGAGGCATGATTTTCTTTGTCTCCTGAAAACAGTTCTGTTTTGGGCACAGTACTTCTCGTATCATCTGGGCGTAAGGTTTGCGTTTGAGTGGTACTATAATTAGAGCATACCGAGGACGGTTGGTCGTTAGCTGATTCGGGCTCGCTGGAGTAACCAGGGAAGTCAACACTGACAAAGTATTGAAGATTGGTTCTCGTAGCTTGGGTGAACTGAATTCTATTTCGCCTGTTCGCCGAGCTTGGCAATTTGTTTGCAAACGTTTCATCACCAGCCGAGGTGACATCATCAGTCCTTGTGAAGTGGCCACTGTCGACATTATCCGGCGACCCATATTGTTGCAATGAGCGGCAAGATTAAAGGGTTGACAAAGGTCAAGTGGTTCGAACTCAGTGTGACTGAGTCAAGGTGGGCAGAACAATTACCAAGGCCGTTTGTAAGTATTGATCGCGATTAAGACAATGGAGAAACAGAACACGTATAAGTGTGATGGGTAACAGCACAGAATTGAAATAGACAAAATATATCCCTAGCTGTCGTCAGAGGGTGACCAATGAAAGCTCGTTGGAAATAGCGTTGAATTTTCTTCAAATTATATTACAATGAAGGGAACACTCTTGAAGCTGATTAATTTTAATCGCGTAAGTGTCACAGAAAATTCATTTTGGACAACCAAGCGGTAGAAAAGTGTGATACTTAGGAGTATAAGTCCAGAAAATGTGTATCTCAAAATAGAATATAAAAGCGGAGTCGAAATAATGGTAACTCGATGTTGCATGACGAGATTTGACAGGAAAATCCACTAAAACCGAGAGCCTAAGAAAACGATCATCCTCACGACAGGTTGAAATGTTTTATCTTCATTTTTTCTCTACTGATTATACAACTATAAAGTCAACTTTCGAAAAGGGAGCTACCGCCAACCAAATGCTGCGTGAATAATTACAACACTCGGGAAGATTATTGATAGCGGTGAGGTCCGAATTATGTACCTCGTGGTCACAATTTTTATGGCGCTAACCATCTGACCACCATCACCATCCGTATCTGTTTTCTGACTACATCGCAGGATTAGGTTAGCTTCTTTTTCATAACGGCCATACTTTATGGTCGAATAAACTGAAGAACGCACTTTATTCTTCAGTTGTGCACAGAATTCTCAGTGAATTTTCAGTGTCGATTGCTTAATGATCTGATTTCATTTTTGATTATAACTGTCAACCAGTGGTCACAGGATGACCTGGCAACCGAAAAAATGGATTTTATTGGATACAGAACATTTCAATGTTGCATTTCACGTCAGACAAGGTCTAAAATGTCTAGTTTAAAATTCGTTATAGGCGAATATTTGCTCAGTGGATTACGGCAGGCAGCTAAATTTTTCTAGTTGTTTCCCTTAATAAGTTTACCTAAAAACGCCTTTTTAAACCAGTGTTGGTAACGGTAAAATTTGGAATACATGATGACTGAAAGGAAATGCCAAATTCGCAGAATTTGAAAATTATATTACTACTTCTCATGATGACAATGTGTATTAAATTATACTCGTGTTTTATTGATGTAAGCCACTATCAAAGGTATAAAGACCTTTCCCAGATGGGGGAATATATCGTGTTGCATAAACCATGTTTTTATTCTAGTGTTCGCTTAGCTGATAACTGATAATTGTCCGGTGATGAGAACCGTTGTTCTCACTATTAATTAACCAACCCTAAACAAGGTTCCTTCATGAAGTGGAGAAGTTTGCCGAAAGAAAATAAAGCCTGATTTAGTCTCCAATAATCATTAGCTAAAACTTAGTTTTTATCTCAGTAAAAATTAATTACCGTAGCGCGAATAATAATTGTTTGGCTATTTTCTATGCACCTACTTTGCTTGACATTTTATGTTCGAAAACGATAGTTTAAAGAAACAAATATAGAGTTTAATAATCTGTCAATAAAATCCACATAAATATCACTGACAAAACATGATCCACGAGAACAGTGAAGAGACACCAAAAATGTAACGTGTGTGGGAAATGCATTCACCAATAGAAAATGAAGACCCAGTGGACTAGGTCGAAGTAGACATGTGAGTTTTTTTCTTAGCTGGAGTGTTACTTCTTCTAAAGTTGCTTATCTGTTCTAGCCTGCTAACTGACGTCTTACTCGCTTTCCAAGTTAACCAGAACACATTTTTCATGAATCTTGGGGAAATGGGAATATTCCCAACGTGTTCCTCTTGATTGTTGCAGCAAATTTCGCTTCGACATAACACCTACGACCCCTGGGGATGCGAATGTGTTGATGTCAATCAAATGGGTCGTTTGTAGTTGGTCATATATGACGAGAACGTTCCTGCTCGAAATCATGCTGCGCAGAACAACACATCTGAAGCAATTGACCTTGTCTTTGGAATTATGTCTCAGAAAGCTAACATTTTCATTTCGAAAACAGCATTACCAAACTTGTGCTAAATGACAACTGATAGTTCTGACCCTGATTCACTTTGTTGCTGAAAGTTATTAACAAACTAGTCTGAAAATGATTTCCTTGTAGGACAGTTATTAGATTTGTCTTTCGTACTGAATCAAAATTAGTGATATATGCATCGTTTTTCTCCTAGCAATCACTGCCTTTGGCCTCAGTGGCACTGTATATGATGTCGACTGGTCAAAACTTCAAGTTCAAATGGTACGGCACGGAGAATCTGTGTTTCTGATGTGTCGTGAACCGACTAAACCACTGCACTCGATCATTGGGATTCGATGGACGTTTGGCAAAACCGTGATTGTGGAAGTGATAGGAATTCGGGAACATATTGCTCCCGAGTTCAGAGGTAAGTTGCGATAACATTGTATGCTGTTTTTCATCTTAGAAACAATCAAATAATTGTCATTCGATAATTTTTGTCTGTTAATAAAACGTTGATACCACGCTTGTGTACAAGTCGGTGGTATAAATACATAAAAATCCAAACAGATTTCTTCTGTACCAAGCGACATGAAAATACATAACTACCCGTATATGAGTTTTGGTCATGGTAGTGTGCCCAGGTCAAAATTTCCGAGTTATTTCAATAAGCTGTTCGTGGATATTTAGCGGCATGTTGATTATGAATTGCGAAGTTTAAACAAACTAAACTATTTTTCTCTAGAGGTGTCAAAACGTGATCAATTGCGGGTACTTTAGAAATCCTCGTCCCGTTAGCATTAAGTTTGCATTCGTCGAAAATTTCTGATTGCCAAAATCAAGGTAACAGTGAAACCATACTATTATTAAGCTGATATATAGGTGATATGTATTGTCATATTTCATTAAAATTAACAGATTTTGAACAAATGTTTAGGAGGTTGTTTGCATTTTACCTCTAAAACTCTGATCCTCAAATCGATTTTGAGCGTCAATGATGAGGCGTTATAGAAAATCAGCTTATCGATTTACAAGTTCCACACAAATCTCAATAATGCAGGTTTGCGTACAAACATTCTACTTATTTCGGACTATGTTAAACTAACAGCTATTCTCGAGCTCATGACTGATTTTACATGGAATGAGTACCATGGACAATCTAAAGGAGTTTGAACGTCGTTGATCGCTGGGTGGTGGTGGCGCAGTGGTTTAGTCGCTGTCACCGGCATGCTTTAGACCCCGTGGTCCGAGGTTCGAGCCCCGCCACCGCCACCCGACTTTCGTGGTAGGCAGCTCTGCTGTCGTCCGGTTCAATACCACACCCAAACTAAAGGGGCCTTATATGGTTTACCATTTCAAGTCCCGGGGCTTGTGTTACTGGTTTCCATCACTGAACAGCAGGTTCTGGTGATTATGGGGTTCCACCCCGTCTGCTGTTCATCACACAAAAGTATGTGATAAAAAAACGGAATTCAGTGCAAAAATCTGCTCAACTGGCTTTGGATTAGAATGGAGTTAATAATTTTCGACCGGTCGGAAACAGATAACTAAACCATGATATTCGAATGAGCTCATCTTTAATCATTTTACTTCATGTAATATGACTTGAATCATTTTAGGTGGATGAGTGAGTGGTTGAAAACAAAAGATCACAATATGACACTGTCATTACTAACTTCCAATAAAAATCCATGATTCCTTGATTGAATAAAATTTTGCACATTTTTTTTATTTCTTACTCGGTAAAAGATGTCCTTAAAACATGCGTATTCACCAATCCAGTCAATTCTAACCTTTAAACAACATATTGGCCACAAGTTGATCGAGCTGACGTGTGCAGCGAAGGATTGCTCAGTAGAGAAAAAGAGCAAGAGGATCAATAAGCTTAAACTAGTCAGTTCGGTTCTTCTTGTTCTCACCTGTGCTGCTCAACTAGTTTACCCTCATGTCTCGTGACTGTTCAAACGCATCTGTTTCATTTTGTTGCATAATCTCGCCCCATTGGGCCCCTCTACAAAAAGTCTTATAGATTGCCTATTGCGAATTCATAGAAAAACAGTTTTTTGTTTAAGTGGAAGTTTTCTTACGGTTTTGTGTGACTTTTGAGTAAAAATGTTTTCTTGTAATTCACAACCGTTGATATAATAAACTTATTTATTATTCCCTGGTTACCGAAACGTGCTCGGGTTCGAATCCCGCTGAAACTTCTGAACGCTTCACAACTTGAAAATTGATACGCATCACTTTCTCCACTCACAGAAATCACTGTTATACAATAACCAAAATTCCCAGAAAATTTAATCAACCAGAAGATTATAAATCGTATGTCTCTCTTTCTCCACAATCGCTCTAGAGGACAATATTTTAGAAATAAAACCTCCTCCGATTTAAAACGTTTCACTTGAACCGACATTATTTTTTATCTCACTGATAGAACATTTCACTGGAATATGACCATGTCCTACTGTGTGTTTAGAGTTGCTGTCGAATTTAATTCGGTAAGAAGGATTTCCACGGCTGTTCAAGCTATCAACGCGTCTTTTATCAAGTTTTCACTCTTCTGATAAAAGTGGCGACGTACACTATATTTTCTCCGAAGGTTTGGGTGGATAGCATGTGAGAAATCTACAGATCAGTTAAACCTACAAAAATCAACCCATTTTTACAGTGAAGCCGGTGCACTCTTTTATTGTTGAACGCACTATCTCTCTTTCTTCTAGTGATTCCGTCATGTTTTCGGTGACTAACCACGCACAAGGTAATTTTGTTAAACCTCCGACTTATGGACTGCTGCATTTTTAACAAAGAATGGGATCTAAATTTAGCGGCTGCCATCAGAAAAAAACTCATGCACATTCTGGATATCAACTGTGAAGAACTACAGTTGGAATAATTGAATCTTGTACTTAAACTATTCACTACTTCAATATATCGCACTCCAAATTAAGCACCAACGGTAATGAAACCGATGCAAAGCAAGGTGGCGTAAGAATATATTTTCCTTCTAGCTGACAAATGTCAAATTTTCAAAGTAATAAAATAGTTAATAGCCGTAGTCACCTTGGGGATTTTCATTGTTGTTTGTAATATTGAATTCTTTGATAAAGTTCGTAGAAGGAAGTATGCACTGCAAATATTGGAAGCACTGCTCCTTGTTGGGTCTGATTGGCAGTGCGAATCCATCGACTGAACCGAGATAGAACCCATAACCTTAGTGGTGGAAAGATGGCATGATAAACACTTTACAACCTGGTAGATAGTCAAACTTTTCTTTCATTTTTTCTATACACAATTTGTCACAATCCATCTTTCCTCTGCATTTGTTCTCTGAACTTCACAAATCTAATCTAATCTAAGTATCAATGCGACTAATGATGTTACCTAACTTGGCTGCGAAATGTCTGAGAACACCACTTCCAGCTCGGAGAACTCACTCACACCAATAGCCGCATCATTTCACATCAGTTCAACGGGGCGAGAGTTGGAAAGCTGGGAAACACCGTGCATCTGTTTCAACCTGGTGGGGTCTCATTGGGTGATGGAATTTGTGGACTCAACTGACTATCTGACACGGGACGTCCACAGGTAGAACATAAGCATGCTACCTAATTAACCACTGGGCGGTTTATCAGACCGCTTTACATTCGCCCATAAATGGTAAGCATAACTTACGTTGTCGGTCTTCGCTCATCTCAGTAGTTGCTTCCGGGGCTATAACTCAATCGAAAACATTCCAAACTTTACTGCTTGTTGAAAACAGTGATATCATGTACCTGTCCCGCCCGTAAGGTATGACATTAGTCGATTCGCACTGCAGCCGAAACTCAGCCAGATTAAAATGGTTGTAAAGTGCTTCGCAGCTTTTTAGTTCATGTTCAATTTCTTCAATATAAAATTTTATCCACCAAGAAATCAGGACCACTTCTGCGTTACTACTGTGAACTCTACAGTTTTCAGATTGTAACTGAGGTGCATAAGGGATGATGAGCTATTTTTGATCCCCAAATAGGTATACTTATTCGTGAGTGATTTAACGGCCGAATAGGTCTCATCCATAAAACATCGTGCAGTTATCAAGTTAAAAACGTTTTAGCATATATCGACAGTATTTAACACTTTCTTGGGTGAAGGCAACTTACAGGTCTAATCTCCTCAAACTCAAATCACCGTGAATATGATGTTCAACAATCTCAACCTGTCTTCCATATCAGGGTAGTCAGTTCATCGTAAAACGTTCATTCGAAAATGATATCAGCTACACCACAATAAATCGCAAATATCGTTGCACCTATTCGACATGAGAGATGTTAAACGAAACCTGCAATTGGATATACAGAAATGAGCTAATGATCAGAATCAAACTCTTCTCGTTACGACAAGTGTTTACCTTTCTCACACGGAGTCCAGATGATTATCAGTGTACGCATATCTATTTGTGAACTGTTAGTTCCCCGGTTGAGCACGCAAGTTAAAATTACATAAACTAGCTCAGATCGATCAGTCGTTGGCCATGAAAACCACGGCTCACGCATAATTTAATTATTCATTGATAAACGCAATAAGCGGGTGGGCAGGTGGCCACACTCATGAGCAGTAAATTTTCCCCATCTTTATCATCCCTATCAAGTGTCTTCTGTTTACACTAATGTAATCGCATGAACCAGTTAATGTACACTTCATGATCACATTGGTGCAACACTGACTGATAACGCACCCCAAACCACATCAGTCAATTCACAAGAGTAAGCACGTGTGTGTGTGTGTGTGTGTGTGTGTGTGTGAGCACACGAAACACGTAATGTGAATGTGAATTGGGAGGTAGAAAAAGGAGGAATAGGGGGAACGAAGACTTTTTGTTTCTTTCCGGATGCATCAAAACTAAATTAGATCTTATTTACACCAGGTCAGCACACCAAAAATAGGTGACTGCTTCTTAGGACCAACAAAATGTATCATGGAATAGTAGTAGTAGAACTTAATTAAATTACCTGCATAAATATTCTGCTCCCTTTTCGTCATCGTAAAAAGCATCCTCAGGTAACGTTTCTCTGCTATATCCCTAAAATGCATCTGCGTGGTACCCTTCATCCTCAAATGTAATCGCCGCCAAGACTGCTGTAAAGATCTTGTCAAGCAGCGTCAATGCGGATAGTTGTTCTGAATTGCCTGACAACGTTTAAGGCTCATTGGTGTGATATATTGAGTTCTTTTGTCTAATGAATCAAAAGCCAATAATTCATTATTCATGAAATATTCATAGTGGTATAGAAAGATATAAAAGTAATGCGAGAATGTTAGCAAATGCGTCTGGAAACAGTCATCCTTTCTTGCTTGTACCACTATTTGTGCCAAAAAGGAACTCTTTTATCTGGAGCGCTTAGTCCAACAAATCAATCATATTGTTTCGCATTGTTGTGGCTTGATAATGTATTTGTGGTTGTACTTCTGTCGAAGAGTATATGCTTGGGACTACAATAATATAAAAGGACGTAGATGTCAATGATGAGAAAGCAACACTTAGGTAAATACGGATTAAAAAAATAGTAACAAAATAATTTGTAAAGATCACCGAGTGGTAAAAAGCTTATCGTTAATGATTTGCACTTATTCCCGTAGTTTAAAATGCGTATCAGTAGTCATGCTACAGGTAACCAGCTGGCAACTAGGATTGTGCTACATCAGCAAAACCAAACGGTGAGATAAACTGCGCAGTGGCCAAATGAGTAATATACTTGTTTCCTAACCCTGATATGTCGGGTCCGATCATAAGTTTAGTCGATGGATTATATCAATATTGCTGGGACACACCAAGGTGGAAACAACTGAAAGCTGCATTCTGGATTTTCAGTTTACGATTTACTTCCTCTGTACACGAAAAAAATTCACCATGTCAACATAAAATTGTTCGGGCGGGGAAAATTAGAATAACGAAGTTTTGCGGCTGATTTTATCTTGATACCGCACGTGAAATTCAAAACTATTAGATAGGTGTTTCTTCGTTAATTCCATAATCAATGTCATTTGTTATGCGTAGACGGTTCACGGAGGCTTAAGCGCATACACTAAGGGTTTCTGGCTCATAGAGCTCATAGAGGTTATAAGGCAAATCTCCAGCACTTTTGCTGTGGTCAGCGTACGCCAGTAAGAACTTACTTTATAGTCTACCGCAAACCCCAAACAGGAGGCAGAACACCTCGACCTCGTTTTCGGTTCGATTTGTTTTAGTTAGTTGCGAGATAGTGAGCGGTTTTATCCTTACGGTTTTAATGGTCAATGTCCACTAATAAGTGAGAACAATCTTTTGACCTTACGTTGTTCCACAGGAACATTTAAATGAATGTAGTCAGAATGAAACGGCAGAGTCGGACACCATATTCTTGGTCGGGAAAAAAACATTGAGCATGATGGATAAGACAGTCTTCTTTGTATTGCTTCTGGCAATGTATCCATTTTGAAAAGCAAGATAATGTTTCCTTAGAAATATCCCCACATCACCTAATCATATAGCTAATTCATAGTTCTGAACACCGATTTTCGGTGAAGAAAGGTCTTAGGGAAGCTGTTCTTCGATTGCTTCCTTGCTGAAAATTTGCTTTACCCCACCTGCTTGACACCACCGTATATTTTTTTACTTCAAGTTGAGGTTATGAAAATGAATTTATGGTTTTAAGTCCTCTCTTTCTGTACCTATTGCTGCACCAAACCGTAAAATCTCCTCAATTATACATTTAGGATGCTATTTAGTTGTTTTTTTCTATTTATAATTAGAACTTTCTGTTTGGATGGACAACTATGAACGTTTCCAATAGTTCGTTTGTTTCGTATGTCACTTCAGTCATGTGAACAACATTATTCAAACAATAGATGAAAATGAAATGAAATAAGAAATCTCTTTAGGTGATGGAAAGATTTGTGATGACCGACAAAGAGCACTGGACAGCTGGTTCGTCTTGCTTGGGACTTGTCAGCAGTGCATATTTCAGTGTCCCTGTCAGTTCTCGACCTGCGAACATTTGGGTCCGTACTTCAAACCCTAACTTTTCACGGGATCTATGACTAAGCATATTCTACATATAATGGCTACTCCTTGTAGACCAATCTCGACCATAACACGCCACCTGGAAAAACGCGGTCACTAAGTAGACCCTGCGAACGCGATCCCAGTTTTTTGTCATCCCATCAAACGTCGACTAATGAAATTCGTAGTATTATTGATCACACACAATTCACCTACCCAGTATTTAATAGCACATAACCTTTAACCTTGGTCTACTCTGTTTACAAACAATCATGTGGAACCATACACCATTATCTCAATATGCCAACCTTTACATAAGCGAACCCAAAGCAACCATGGTTTGAAAGAAAATCACGGAATCCGGATTAAAACTGTACAAGAAACTAGCAGTATCGGGTGGGGGGGGTAAAAGCGCTTTTTCATGAGAGGAACGCGGAATTTTCGGCCGTTTTGCATCTTTGGATGCATACATGGGAGGATGCATTCAGATTACAAAACTTAACTCAATTTCTTAATTCATTTGTTTTTTATATTTGGTTTATTGTGCACCATCGAGAGGAGAATGAACAATTTTAGTTGTTTCTTCATGAGTTTGAAGATATTGTGAATCACAGTGGACTGGGTTGTCCACCAATCCGGGTTAAACAGATAGTGCCCCTTTTGGGCATGCTCAAATGCTTACAGGATAATAGATGCAGATTTTAATAAGTTCCTTTAGAACCTTCTACTTGTTCTTTAGAATTTAAATAAAGTAGATAGTGTTGAAATATGATAACTGTTAGTAAAAATCGGCGAGCAAAGAAAATCTGATCTGGTTCAGGAAATGGTAAGTTATTAGCTATTTTATTGTTGTATTTTACTTCCCTTTTATTTATTGAACATACAAATGCACAGTCAACTTTCACGAAAAGAGCTGCGGCCATACAAAGGCTGCCTGAAGAAATACAGAAATAGAGAAGACGAGCGGCGGTGGAGCTGTTCGAACCCGAGACGTCTGGGTCACAATTTGGTGATCTAACCACTTGCAGTCCTGTATTTAGCACACTCACAGAAATAANAAGCCACAAGAAAGAATATTAAAATTATTTTTGAGTAGGTTAGGAAAAATCAGGGAGAACTGTGACAGAATTAGTGAATTAATGAACAAAAAGACTAATAGAAGAAACTGTTTCAGCTATCGTATCTGGAACGATAATTGAAGTATGTAAAACATCCTTTTTCTCTTTATTCATTTCATCAACACCAAATAATTGAAGTTATCAACAAAATTTGGTTTGTAAATGGCAGGACCACAATAGGTTACTTTCTACGTTCAAACCCAGGTTTAATTTACGAAGATAATAATCGAGAGTTTCAATGGGAACTCAGATATCAGAAATCCAAATTACTTTCTAAACAGTTTACATTCGAGGACCTTATTCTGTTTCAATTCATTTTATTTAAAGGTTAAGCTTGTACTTTTATTCTGAAAAAAATTGCATTTGTGATAACCTGTCAGAGAACATCGTTATGTCAGATCGGTTTGAAATTACCTAATATAAAACCATATCATTGGCACATAAAAGATCTTGATCGCAGGGTAAATCACTGTTAAATGTCAAACAGAATTATGGGAAAAGCACGACATTCTTAGGGAAATCCTAATTATAGACCAGCGGTTTACAAAAGATCTCACTTTTTTTTCTGATCAAATTCCTTCCTAGAAGAACACACTGTGAAACGGACTCTGATTTCCGAATGTTACATTTAAAACCGAAACCCTGTTTGCTTTCTGAAACGTATTGTTTATGAGTATTTATGAGTATTACTCTCTTTAACTAACTGCAAAAACGGATGTAGTGATGAAAAGTGGTTTGAGGATATTTTTTCTAAATAAAACGTTTAAATTTAAACACAACATAATGCAAGCATATGTTCGTAAAACACCGGCAGTGATTTCCATTACCCTGTAGTCTTTTATTATATTGTAATATTCAGAAACCTTCTGTGGACATTTTCTTGACGCCATTGGAAATCAAGTGCAGGAGGGTCATTTTCAGGATTGGCTTTGATTCCGTAAGATGTAGGAATGTCTTGGGGGAAATTCTCTGGTAAGGCAAGGTTATTTTGATACGATTAGGTCATTAACTCGTCGATTGTGGAACAAGGAAGTAATTCGGTTTCTCCTGGAAAACATTATATTGGAAAATGTCCAAATTATCATACATTGATTCAGTTATATAAACGAAATGCCCAAAACTATCACAAGTCAGTATACCAATGTATATTTTCTATTTTATCCGTTCGGAACGCGATTTTTGCTTTTCCATTTCGCCTCTTCGCCGAGCTTGGCAATTGGTTGCAAACGTTTTATCACCAGCCGAGGTGACATCACAAATCGCAAGCACTCATAATGTCACCTCAGCTGGTGATGAAACGTTTGCAAACAAATTGCCAAGCTCGGTGAACAAGCGAGGTGGAATTCAGTTCACCCGAGCTACGAGAACCGAATTTCAATATTATGTCAACATCTTTGCTTTTATTAAATCCGTGTCTCATTTCAGCTGATTGGTTTTACGCGAACACACGAATGAACAAACAACATTTCCAGAAAACCAATGTAATGTTCATGTCTAACAAATCACTGACATCTTGAGAACAGTTTATTGAATAGATCAATTTTATCACCGACGATCAGATTGTAAGCTTGAACGCCTCGATGCTTGTTGCTAATTTCTAAACTGGGAACGTTTAAAAATGATAAAAACTGTTTCAACTTCTACAACTCTTTGATGTCTCTCCCTCTCTGTGCGTATAACAGTTGGTAATCCGAGAGGTGTTTTGCTCTCGTTAAAGCTCATCAGTGGTGCATAGCCACAGGTCCGTATGATATTTGCACTGTGAACTCTCCATATGGAAGATGCGTATGTGGTGCCACTGTGCAAACCAGCTCAAACAGCCGACATTTGATGCTGAGTTACCAAACCATTCGTGAATGTGCGTTTGCTGTCGAAAACCTGTCACTGTTTGACAGCAAATGTTCAGATAAAGCGTCCACTTGTGTACAGAAATAGTAATCCAATATTGTCAACCATTCTGAATGTCCATCACATCTTTTTGGTCAAGAATCATGTGTATGCCAGACAACGTTTATCAAAGTATGAAGCATGAGTATTCCGGAAAATGGTTGTGGTAAGTTGATGCGCTCAATGTATATTTGTGGATAAAATTGGACTCGCCGCAAGCATTGAATTAAGTGTCCAAATCTAAACATTGGTTTGCTTTCATAATGTGTCAACTTTTAGTTTTATTATTTATTCAAACACAGTAAACGTGTGTATTTTAATTTTGAAAGTTGCAAAAAATTACATAAGCGTCCACAACAGTAGAGGTCAATCGATGAAACGCATGTCTTGCCTCTTAGCGTTCACCTCACAGCGATCCAATAATGATTGATTACCGCCATATTCTCAACCAGATGTAAAAGTTCCAACTTGATTTCACTTTGTCCCTCTCGTGGTTCTCCTGACTCAAATTATTGCTACAGTTTTCAGTTTCAGTTTTTACAACCATAAACCATGCACTTTTGTGCGCCAATTTTGGTTGCTGCCTTTTGATGCCCCATTCGGATCAAAGAGCTGAATGAAGATTGGACTATTGAAAGCAAATTCAAGCAGAAGATGGAGTATTCATATAGAGTGGTATTAGGAGAGTTATGAACGGATGCACGAGCGCCACTGTTTGCGACACTCAGCCTTATCACTGAGTGTCTCTAATCATCAGTGACCTTCATCTCGAGGTTCCCAGCCAGAGAGCCTAACAGGGCCTATGAGACCTAGTCGCCTGGTTAGGGTTTTCATGCCCTCATGTAAGGTGTTCGTTTGACGACCCTGGACTTTTTCCCTCCGCTACCTGCATTGGGGGTGTGTTGCTCTATCATCACAAG